>VXBJ01006365.1:718393-730375 GCA_013400055.1 Nycticryphes semicollaris
TTTTTTTGGTAACAGCTTTGCTTGGTACTTGCAGAAGAAGTGAGCTCAGACCTCTTCTGTGTCTTGTCACTCATTAACAGGGCCACCCACCCGGCTTCACTGGGTGACAGCATTTGCCACCAACCCAATGAAGGCTATTGATGGTGCTGCCATTACATGGGGTAGCTGAGGGATTAGCACTACCCAGAGAAGATGCTGGAGTGCACATGGCTCCTGCTGGCAGGGACTGAGGGGAGATCCAAGGGAGGAGGGGAATGAGCAACCTCCAAATCACATTGAATGACACAAGACAGCATGATCTCACCAGGCATGTGATCCCTTTCTTCTGTGGGGAGAGGGAGGTAGGCCATGGACCTTGACACTAGTCTTCAAGCCCTGCTCTGATTTAATCTGTGTTTAATGCTTGTCATGATGGACAGGATGCAAAAATCTCAACTTCCCTTGTAGACTATGATAAAACTGAAAGGTCTGGCAGCCGGTCATACTGCGTTTTAACTGGTAAACCGAAGCTCTTTATATAGAAACCATTAAAGTCATAAACATGGAACTTCATGGTACTGTTTTTACAGCCACCTTTCAGAGGGAGCAACAATCTACAGTTAAAGCTTTTTGTGAGGGGGCATTTTATGACTCCTGGACTTCAGTCTGTTTAGTTTATCCCACAAAGGTAACAAGTGATCTGAACATGGTCTGTAAATACCTCTGATAGCAGAGGGCTTTTTAAACGAAAAGAAAAGAGTAGAGCAAGATCCAACATCTGGCAACTGCGCTAACTACATTCGTGAGCAAAGACATGCATTCCTGACAGTCAGGATCTCCAACCAAATTACTTGCTCAAGGGTATGCTGGATTCTTTCTCAGATGAAGACTTGAAATTGAACCTGTGTACTCTACTAGTAGAAGTTAGAGGCTCAACAAAGAAACCACTTGTTAAAATCTATGGCTTTTGTCAGGTGAGAAGATCAAAACCAGTCCTTTCTGGCATTAAAACTATATGCCAAGCATTCAATTCCAGTGGGATAAATGGAGTATTTAATTTGGAAATTCTTCAATGAATTGTCTTTCTTTTACTCTCTCTTTCTCAAAACATGCCTGTTCAGGAAGAAAAGTGATATGGCCACAGTGTTCATACAAATGTTTAACATTCATTAGGTGCAAATTCATTAGGAAAAAATTAAGTATCTTCTGTTCTCCAGAACAGTTAGATGTTGTTAAGGCTTCACACTTTTAATAGAATATTCCAGTCAGAGACAAAAAAAAAAAAAAAAAAAAAAAAACTAATTAAAAAAAATAGAAAGACTAATTAGACAAGATTTGTGAAAACCTCTGGTGTTGTATAAAAATAGCTCAGGTCAATAGTAAAGTGTTCATTTTATCTGTCCTCTCACAAGTAAACTTGCTGACTTTTGAGGTCATGTGCAAATACCTGTGGTATGAACCTCAGACTCTCAGAAACAAGTTCCACAATTTGTCTAAAAATGTCATTCTTGAGATGTTTCATACTTCTGGGAGCACTCTGAAAAGTCTTGGAATTAAAACTATTTTCATAGCATGCCATTAGAAATAGCCACATCTTCTTAATGTCAAAGATGCGGTGCACAACACGGTTTAATTTTCTCCAGGTTGCTATGACTGCTTGCACCTCCATTACCAACACCACACTACCCTGTTCAATCTTCAGGTTTGTGTGCCGGATGCTTTATACAATACCCTCCCACGCTCTAGAAGAGTCCAACATTATCTCACATATGAGTTACATTTGTGTTGGGGTAAATATTTTATGCTAGAATTAATCATCTATAAAGATATCTAGGACGTAGTATGTAGATTACAGCAAGCAACTGATACTCCTACATAATTTTGACAGATTAATTTAGAAAACAGATGTAATAAAGCATTAGCCAGGGGAACAAGGAGCTGCTGTAAGTGTGACCAGAAATTGTCTCACATGTGAGTAGGCAACCCGGGGTTGGCAACCTGGAGAGTACGGCATATAAACAAAATCTGCCTTGCCCTGCTATTCTCCGTCAGCTGTTTGCCATTTTCAAATTTGACCTCTTTGGGAATGGATAAAAATTGTGGTGATGCTGCTACCAAGAAGAGGACTATGAGTGAGTGCCAGCAATCTAGTTGCATTAGAGGCCATAACCTCCACCTGGCAAGGAACACAGCAGCCATTTTCACTTTTGCAAGCTGCTTCCCCAGACGTACCTGGTGCTGGGAAGGACAGACATCCATGCACACAAAAAGGCTTCCGTTGGCTTTCTTCCAAAGAGCACTCATTCACCAAGCAGCCCATATACCTGGGTACAAAGTTGCAGCCAGCCTGAGCCCATAGTTTATTCCACTTTAGACTGCAAATTATGAAAACCACAGTCAGCATTCCTAGCAGCAGCTCAGCACTAAGCCTCACATTCACTGTCCTGCAGGATGGAGTGCTAATTATTCATATGGAATAATAGCTTTCATGTGAAGTAATACATTGACTCTCCTCCAAAATTTAGCTTGGAATTTAAAAGATTATGAACAGTGCCAAGAAAACTACTCCAGGGCAAAACAACCCTGAATCTTCAAGTTTAGACAAGAGCCTTACTATAAACAAACAAAAGTGTGATATTTTTTAAATTGGTCTTTGAAATTGTCAGTGGGAGAGCCTTTGTTTTTTTCATGAAATCCTCCAAACAGGTGGGGAACTTTTACTCTCATATTGCAAAGTTAACTTCCAAATATTACCCAGGGAGCATTTCATAAAACATGTTGTGTTATGTACTTTCTGTTACACAGGTATTGAAACAATCATTGCAAGCTCTTTTTTGTAATTACCACTTAAGTATGTCCTTGAGACCAAAGAGTCTTGGCCTCAGGGAACTCAGAATTTCATTCTATCTTTCACTGGGCTGCTTTTGAACAAACCATTCCTTTGGCCATCAAAGCCAAACTCTCACTTTGTGAGAACAAACAATATTAACATAGAGTGTATTCTTCCTCATGCTCTCTGTCTTCATAACAGTGGTTTAAGGAGCAGTTCATTCTCACCAAAAGTTCATGGAACTTTCTTGCAGAAGTCTGCCATGTAGGAAGCTCCTGTTGCTTGCACCTGAAATTCTCAAGCACATGGAACTACAGCCACCAAAACAAACTGCAGTACCTATATTCATATATATGTATCTATAAGATACAGAGATTGTTTAATTTTGTGGTTGTATGTAGCTAAAAAGCAGACTGAGAAAAGAAGGAACAAAATAAAGAAACAAATTAGCTTCTCCCATAACAATGCCCCAGTCCTGGCCTTGACGCACCATTTTAGCAGTGACATGAGTCTGCTGCACCTCGTAAAGCAGATGCTCCACTGAGTCTGTTCAAATCTTCTGTTCTAGAAGAGGTTTGTGAGGGTGAAATAGGTTTGATGGAAAATACACACAAATGTTTGAATGTTTGCTGCACTGGATTTTTGATGTGTTTTCCTGGGGGGCTTCAACAAACATATTTTCCTATTAAAAAAAAAAAAAATAGGACCTTTAAATATTCTTTCACTTTGGGAGAATAACCAAAATGAGAAATTTCAATAGGATGTATTCTTTTTTGTCCATAACCATAAAATATATTTTCAGAATGCCTTCCTTTAGAAAAAAACTGGGGTTGTTTGTTGTTATGTCATTCTTCTTTTTTCTGTATTTGTAATAATTGTCTCTTTATGAATATTTTGCAGACCAAAAGAAATTTTAAAAATAAGAATCGAATTTTTAAAAATGGAACCAAGGACCTTATTTCAAAAATGCTGTTTTTAGGAAAATGTGTGGAGTGAAAAATTTTCTGAATTTTCTGTGGAATTGCAGTTCCAAGTTTGGAAAGCATACCTTCTCCATCTGGGATAGACAGACTGATATTACCAGGGAACCACGGTAAACGGAGTTGACTTTGAATTGACGACATAGTGTCATTTTCTCTAAACGCATGTGTCAAATGACTTTGTAACTGGTTTCCATTTCAGACCTTCCTGTCATCTTCCATTCCATTTTGCACTCATGAAGTTCTGAGAAGGTGTTCAGAGATACCTGCACAATCACAAAGATTTGCAATCACTGCTCAGCTCCTTTATAAATTCAAACTTTCCCCTGCTACTCTTGTGTCTCACTGACTCAGACTGTCTCCACTATGGGCATCTGCAAATACCAAGCAAAGGAAATGATGCTGCAGTCTAGAATATATAGTCTTCTTGACACAGGAGGATTCTCCAGGGTGCCAACATCTCCAGCTTCAGCCAGTTTTCTAATGAAGTTGCAGACATTTGTAAGAGCCAAGATGCTGAACTTGACCATTCAGTTTGCCTATGATATTTAGTTGCTTTAAGATATACGTTTGCTCTATTTTACCTTGTCCTGAGATTACTCAGACATTTCTCCAGTATAAACAGAAACTTCAATAAGTTTTTTTCACTTCATCTCTTACAAGAAATAAAGACAATATTCTCAAGCCTCTCCAGTTTCAAGTTAAGATCAATACATGCAAAACACAAAATAACTGTCTCAATCCTGCAAAGATTTCATTTTATGAAATTGCATGGAGGATGCTCAACAAGATTGCTCGTATGTGAAGCACGTGTGAATGTTTTTGTAGGATAGAGAAGCACAAGTAATTTGATTTCCAAAGATGTTCAAAGCATGTAACTCTCACTGCCTTCAACATCTCTGTTTCTTAGTGTTGCTAGCCATCTGGCTCCTTGTTTAGGTGACAATCTAAAAATTTAAGAATCTTGACCCAAAAAGTTAAGCTAATTTTAAGTTAAAGCTGGGACTTTAAATGAAAGCTACACTCTAATATAGTGCTGCACTGACCTGGAAAGGCAGCATTCTGCACTGTGGAAGCTAATATGCCTCCTTGATCTACCCCTTTGTTTACCAGAAATTAGTGATGGGGAATTATCTCCCACCTCATCACAATTTCACTTGGGAGCTGCCTCATGTTATGAGTGAACTCAGAGCTCAGTAACAACTGACTGCTAGCTTTTCCAAAGAAGAAAAGTAGACATTTTCTAAATTATTCCCTTCAGTCAGATGCACTGTATCGTTGGAGACGCAGTAGCCTAAGACAAAGCATTTATTACTATATATCTGCTTTTACCACTGATGTGATGTAGTCAAAGAGACCAAGAATTTCTTTCCTTGTCTCCCTTGGTTAAAACCACTGGAAAGGGAGTAATTTTTACCTATATATATCATGATTCATGTTGAATGTACATATGATCACATATGTTTGTGTGTGTGTGTGCACATGCACACATGTGGGCATAAACTACATAACCCTAAGTAAAACGATGTTTTGATTCAGGCCCTCAGATGAAGTGAGTACTTTGTCAGACACAATGAAACTACGGACTTACAGAAAAGGTGTGGAGAGTTTTTCTGCTTCTAAAAAATTAACAGTAACAACCATAATTGCCAAAAGGTCTCTCTCAACAATGGCACAAATCTTTCCAAATAAAGGGCCATCTACATGCAGAAACCTGCAGGCCAGCTGGTGCCTGTTTCTGTAAGTTGCATTACCAGGGAAGAGACAAGTCCTGATTACAGTGACAGAAGAATGTCAGAAGATCCACCAGATTTCCCGAGCACCCAGAGCACATGGCTAAGTCTGATGTCCGATACCATACCAGGAGAAACATTGCCGCCAGATTGAAGCTACAATCTGATGATGGGAATACTTCCAACATTACATTATTCTTTTGAAAGAATATTAAGAAGTGATTTGTTTCACTGGTTTTCTTTGCCATGAGTTTTCCTAAGGGAAAAAATCTTTCTGCCCATGCTTACTCAAAAAGCATGTAAGTAAAACTTCTCATCTCAGGGAGGCAGGACATACATGTTCTATGTATAAAATAGCAAACTCGTCTGGCTTTCCTTGATACTCTGTTTGAAGTGAATACCAGTTTACAAGTTTAATTGCAAGTCTTAAAAAGTATCATGAAACAATCTATATCATCTTAACTTATTTGTAAAGTAGCTTATTGGAAAGTCTTTTAGACTGAAGATATCATTCCCAGATATCCATGTCCAAGATTCCTCTACTTCTTAGTGACTGCAGCTACAATTTTTTGCTTTATGGATGTCCAAGCTTTTTCAATTTTCTACAACTATTCATGTGTATGGGTCACTCCAGAGCATATATGAACTTTCTTTACTTATTCACCTTTTTCTGAACCCTAGAAATAATTTCTGAACCATGAAGCATTCATAGACAAAGAGCTGAAAATTATAGCACTAGAGGATAGAGTTATAGCTTGGGTAATCTTCAGTGAAAAAGTGACAAAGCAATTTTTTCAGCAACGGAAGTGGAGATTTTCCATATTCAAGTTTTGTGGTTTAAGAAAATTGCCTCCTTTATTATTATTTACATTAGATTAGCACCTACATTCCACCTGACACTGGCAGAGTCGAAGAGATGATGATTTTTTTCTCAGTATTTAATATAGGAGTAAATACAACCACTTTCCCAAGAATTTCATCAGCTGAAAAATGGACTTACCTCACCCTTATCTTATCCATTCTCAGAATCCAATTCATTAAGAAAATCTTCCCTCAGGAGAGCAGCGCAGATAAATACAAAGCGACTTTTCACAAGGAAAGAACTGACATCTCTGGACTCTTCACGTGGCTTTGGAAGGCAGAAACAAATCACTTGTAGATAACTTTTGGCTTCTCCCAGCGATGGTGGGAATAAATTCTATTTCAGCTGTCTGGCCTTGCTTGGTTGAGACTCATCAGGAAGACATCTAGAACCTACAATTATGTATTTTTAAAGACCCACTGTCTCTTCATGGAGCATTTTGTGGGGGAAGCTGTCTGCAACAGATGGTTACCATGTTGTATTTATATTATGAGAAAGCACTGTTGTATCTTTCTTCTTTCCTTCTTTAATTTTCTCTTTCTTTCTCTTCCTTCCTTCCTTCCTTCCTTCCTTCCTTCCTTCCTTCCTTCCTTCCTTCCTTCCTNAAATTCCATAGATAGGCATTTTTAGATATTGCGTTTAAAACAGAGCAGTGCTTGTAGAAGGGGCTCTGTTATTAGCACTGGCACCTTTACCAAGGTTAGTGTGTAGCTAAAAATCAGACTGAGAAAGCACAGAATAAAATAGCTTCTCCTGTAAGACTGCCCCAGTCCTGGCCCTGCCATATCATTTTAGTGGTGACACGAGTCCACTGCTGCACCCAGTAAAGCAGAAGCTCTACTGAGTCTGTTCAAATCCCCTGTTCTACAAGTGCTTTGTGATGGTGAAATACGTTTGATGGAAATTATCAACACGTTATGTTGACTGCTGCTTTATAGTTTTGGCTTGTTTTACTTTGGAGCTTCAGTAGACATATTTTCCTCTGAAAACAAATCAAAATAGAACCTTTCAGCATGATTTCAGTTTGGGAGAGTAACCAAAAAGACAAACTTTGATAAGTTCTTTCGTAACCATAACCATAAAATATATTTTCAGAATGCATTTCTTGGGGAAAACTGTTATTTTTGGTACTTTTATTATTACGTAATTTTATTTTTAGTCATATGTTTAATCTTAGCCGTTTATGAATGTTTTGCAAATCAAATGAAATTTTAAAATGTGCCTTAACATTTTAAAAGTGGACCCAAGACCATTTTTTCAAAAACACTGTTTTGTTGGAAAGTATAGAGTGGAAAATTTGCAATTTCTGAATTTTCTGTGGAATTGCAATTCCAAGTTTGGACAAGCATACCTGCTTCATCTGGGAAGGATAGACTGATGCTATCAGGGATCCCTGGTAAACTGAGTTGACTTTGAACTGATGACATAGTAATGAAGGTTTTAAATTCCTGAGCCATACAACTGTCTATTAACAGCCCTTTAAACTTACTACATACACACTGATACTGATCTGCTTATTACTGCAGAAATTCTAAACATAAACATTATTATAAAATCTTGTTTAAGCCACCAAGAAGGGTGAGAGACTGAAATACTAGACAGCTTTTCTTTGTCTTTTATTCCATGTGTGAGACTGGAGTTAGACATAACAGCCCTGCAACCTGCTCTGGGAGAAAAATAAGCCCTTATAGAAAAAAATGACCAGCAATTATTCAAATAATTTAGACTGAAAGGGCTTAGGAAAAGGTAGCTGAGAAAGAAGGAGGGAGAAACATCACAGCTGAGAAAAATGAAGTGCAGAAAAGTGTGGTAAGGACATAGATCTGTGCTTTTGTCAAGAAACGGTTTATTTCTTAGAAGGTTAATCAACAGGATAATGTTTCTATAATATATATAGCACTATTGGCCAGACAACAGTTGCCAAAATGGACAGCCCCTTCATACTATGGCAAAGAAGACAAACCCCTCCGACTCTATGCAATTTTGTACCATTAGGTGTTCCTATCAGGCTCTTTCACCTACTTCATTTGAGGCAAAGAACAATTATGCTGCCTATGTGGACTAGATGCCCACTTTCCCTGGTTTGTTTAGGCCACTAAATGTGCCTGCCTTCCCTCTTTCAGTTTTTGTTTCTGGACTGATTGTGCTCTGCAGTCTCATTTCCACTTGAGTCCACTCAGGAATAGGATGCTGAAAAATTATTGTTTCCACTACTGGAAGCTGCCGTTTTTTAATGCCACACACTGCCTTAACAAGCTTTACCCTGAGCGTGCGACTCAGCTGGCAGTGAAAAACAGGAAGCGTTTTGGCACACATTTTCCCTTTGTGGGGTGAGAGAGGAAGCAGACGCGAGCCCTGGCTCAACAGTGACACAATTAAAATGGAAACACAGAACTGCCTTGCCCTTGGTGTGGCGTGAGATCAAACCTGGGTCACCCCTTTAGACTGCCTCACTGCCAAGTCCCCCGGTTTGGATTGGAGACATATGAGAAATGTCCGTATTAAAGCTCACATGTATGTGGTCTCCAGGGGCCTGAGCCAGCAAAATGAAGGGGAAATCTCTCTGCTGATTTCCACAAAGCCTGGATCAAGGCCTGTCTCTTTCCTTCTAGTGAGCAAGGATCCTTCCAATTAAGTGGGTAGAAAAATTTGTCAGGTAAAGATTGCTGCTATATTTGGTGTTATGAGAGTCTCTAACTACCTATAGCATTCCAAAAATAGTGGCATCTGTATTTACGCTGAGCCACCCATACTGTGTAATTTACAAGTGCAGATATTCTGAACTTGAAAAAGCAACGTAACTTTTGGTAGTAATTCCTGTAAGTGGGCCCATTTCAGCTGCTGGTAAACATAGGACTTCGTTACTCCCAGCTGTTAGCTACAATGAAGTCCTCTTCATGGTTGTGTCTGAGAGTCCTAATTTTTAATTCATCTTCATCTTTCCCCTCTGACAGGCAGCCAGGCTAAGATACACCTAGTGATGATTTGATACATAAAACTGAATGTTGCCATGAGAAGAGGGGTTGCTGTCTTCCTGATCATATTAATTGTTTGGGAAAATCCCATTCAAGTGGACCACTGGAATCAAAAAGTTCCTTTCTGAGTTTGTATTACACTACAGACCACCATAAAGAAGAATAGATATGTTCCACTGGGTTGCATATTGTTTTCTCTGACCATCCTCATTTACAGATGATCACATACAGTCTGTTGGAAAACCATTCCCCTTTATCCAAAGGACACCACTCAAGTAGGGTTATTAAGCATTGGAACAGGCTGACCAGGGAAGTGGTTGAGGCACCATCCCTGGATTGACATAGTGCTTAGTGACATGGTTTAGTGATGCTTTTTCATCAGAGTTGGGTTGATGGTTGACTAGATGATCTTAAAGATCCCTTCTGACCTGATTCTGTGTTTCTATATGTACATTCACTTAGGCCTCTCCAGCACTGCTTGAGTAGGTGGACGAAAGGACAATCTTCCTCTGTGACCTACTCTGTCCATTGATCATAAGTTATCACGCTCCTCTATCACAGATATCATACCCTTTGGTCTGACTGTGTCTTCAAAGAAAGAAAAGTTGATGCTCAGTGTCAAGAACTGCTGTGCACCAGGAATGGAAGCTTTTGCATATAACTGCTTCTGCCCCTCCTGCTCCTGGCTGCCTGTTGCAGAAAGCCTAAGAACAGCTGCCTTTTCTTCCTCTTAGCTTACAACAGGCTAACACTTCCCTCTGTAGCTGCTAAGAGAATTTTTGCTGCTGAGAATTTTTGGATGGTAGATTTTTTTCTTCAGTTGAGATATTTTGTAACAGTAGCAAGCATGGGGAAGGGGGAGGATGACACTAACCTTTCTTTCTGTCTTTGATAAATAACATTATAAGCACCTTGGAAGCTATGCAGTTGTAAGAACAAAGTATGATTCTACACCTTGGAATAATAATGATAAGTGAGAAAAGGTGCATGAAAGAGCATTTTAACATGACAGCATTAATCTATGTTTCATTATATCTGTCAGAATAGGATTCATGAGGATAAAACCTCTGCTGAGCAGGAGCATTCTCCTGAAACAAGAACTATGGTATTTCTGATGGCAAGGTGAAATTTTTATCATCTTCACTAAAATCAAAATCCTACAGTCTTTATTAGTGGCCAAACAAAATTTCTGAGCCAGTGCTACAGGACACTTTAAAAAGATAGCAAAATGCAAGTTGATGTTGGTGTTCAGCTCAGTCAGGATGTCATCTTTTTCTAACAAAGGGATACGCTTTGTGTCATGACATCCCAAACAGTGCCTATCTAAGGCAGTGTCATTCCAACAGCTAATTATTCCCACTTAGTGAGCAGAAACTGCGTAATAAGATATGATAACGTTTCCTGAGAAGTAGAGGAAGAAGTAATTAAAACCCCACTAGGTAATGTTCAACAGCTGCACCTTGTTTAGATGAGCTGCTAAATCTTACGGAAAGCTATTCACCTCTCTTACCACAGTGGTCAGCCTTCACTTGCTCTAAGTGCAAGGACTGAACATCCACCAAGAACTGTTCAGTTCCTTCTCAGTGTAAAAAAAAAGAAGGAAGCATTTTTACAGTAAAGAACTTTGTCATCTGTAAATCTTCAGGTAGTTTTCAAAGAAGTCAATATCTCCACCTTGCAGGTTGGAAAGCAGAAGACGAAAGGTGAACTGATTGACCTGTGGTCACCCAGCAGCAAAGCCTGGAGAATCCTAAAGTTCAGACTCCAAACAGGGGGCTTCATTCACAAACCCAGGTGCAGAAAGAACATTTCAGACAATAAATTCCAGCTCTGTTTTCCATATTGTAACAACTATCTCCTTAAAAAAGAAAAGTACTGATCAGTATGAAAAAAGACAGGTGGATGAATGGTGGAAAGATGGCATTTGATCACCTTAAATGGAAAACACAAGCAATGTAGTCTGCCTGCTCATATGTCATTCATGGGTATGAGTCTATACAAGCCAGTTTTGCAAGAGTTTGTAGATCTTTTTTATGATTGTGTTTCAGCTTCAAATCTTATTGGCTTCTGCCCACAGACTTGTCATCTCTGGAAACCCCAGCTTATGCTAAGTGTAGGCCCTTTGAGATCTCTGAAAACACGTGGAATACAAAAAAGGCAGCAAAAAACTGGGAAGGGAGAAGAAGCAGAAGATAAAGCAGGAAAAGTAAAGAAAGAAAAAGAAATTTGAGAGAAAGGAAACAAGAAAATGAAGGAGATTAAGAGAAGGGAAGGGTTGTGAGAAGAAAAATAGGAGGAGAGATAGGGAAATTTGGTTTTAATTATGTTTATCGTAGTTCTTCATGCACAAAATTACAAAGTGAAAACAACATAAACAGCTCTGCTGCAGGCATGCTAAGAAACAATCCATAAAGCAAGAAAACGTTATATAGCAGCTTGTAGTGACTTACAGCATTATTCACTATGCAATAATTGCCCAAAAGAAATTAATGAGTCTTTTTTCAATTAGTTTGGCAGATAACTGGAAAGACTTATAGGCTTCTTTGCTGTAGATTCTTTACCTAAATAACAGCTAAAAGACAATTAGGACCTTTAGAAGCCACTTGTAAAAAAAAAAAAAAAA
>VXBJ01006365.1:730402-842278 GCA_013400055.1 Nycticryphes semicollaris
AAAAAAGAAGTTAGATAAGTTAGATATGCTCTGTGCAACATAGACACCCCTGGCCCAGACCAGGACACATCATAATAGGGAGGCTATATTTATATTGCAGGAGATGATCCTTACTCAGAGAACTTATGGAAAACTGTGGAAAGATGAAACAAGCTGTGCTGAATAACATGAGAATAAAGGATTTTAAAAGTTCAAATCCTGAATCCCAACAAATTCACAGAGCTACCTATAAGCTGTCCCAGCATTCAGCTACTCAGTACAAGGGACAAGCATAGCAGGAATAGTAAAGTAATTTAGGTATGACAAGTTTTGACAGGGTAAAGTCGCACTGCTCAGGAGACTGCATTCTCCTCCCTGCTGATTAAGGCCAATGAGGATCCAAATACCACAGCCTTTCCAAATCTTCACGTTTCCATTCCATATATAGGGCTTCCCCCCACATTCCTCATGTTATTTTCTCTCTTGAAAGAAGGAAATTTCATAAACACCTTTGACCTGAAGAGCTGAATGGAGAGTACCTCCTATTCATAGCAGATTTCTTTATTTCCCCCTAGAGTCTGGATGATGATCACAAAGATTTTTCTTTTCATTTCCTTATTACTTGTTTCTAACTTTGAACTTTTCTAATTTAGAAATCCATGATTCTTCATTGTCTTCATCTTGAATCTCAAGCTGCTGGATCTTCCTTGATAGCAGCTAGCAAGGCTGGGATCATTAACCAAACGATCAAGGAGAAAAATCTAGGTACATGTTAATAGGAGAATATTCTTTCTCCTTATAGCACTGACAAAGTATCTTAAAGTT
Organism: Nycticryphes semicollaris; assembly: GCA_013400055.1. Lineage (NCBI taxonomy): Eukaryota > Metazoa > Chordata > Aves > Charadriiformes > Rostratulidae > Nycticryphes > Nycticryphes semicollaris. The sequence goes on from VXBJ01006365.1 coordinate 731,207, forward strand.
TCCTGTCAAAATGTCCTTGAAATCTGCTGAGTATTATCCTTGCCAAACACATTGTCACGAAAATTCTGCTCGTTTCTAACAACAGCATCTGAACGGATTGGTACAATTTCTGGCTAGAAAAAAAAAAAAAAAATCGGCAAACTATCAATACCCAGCAACAATGTAAAATTATAATGAAGCCTCTACACTCCCACAGGATTTGTGTGTGTCTTGGTCTATCTGTGTGTGCCCATGTCCTGCGCAGCACGACTTGGCACCCGAGCTCTCAGCAGCTGGCACACCTGCAATGTCAAGAGTGCAGTGCATGTCACAGGAGGAGTTTTACGAGTCATCACACGGATAGCGATTAATTAGCACAGCACGCTGGCAAAGCTCAGACCAGCCCAGGACTGTAGGGTTTGGCATACCGCACATCTTTTACACCACCAACTGCCTCTGACACTCATTAAACACTCCCGCCCAACTGACCAGTTTAATATGACTGATGCATGCTACTTTCTGGAACAGTCTGTCTTGTCTTATGTCCTTAACCTGCTACACTAATACTGTGTTTCTCTCTTAAAACTGCCTATCAGAGCGAAAGGGTGTCCATGGAAACGTTTCTTGCTTTACATGAGCTATTCAGTCTGTTGCTACACTTTCACATCAGATTTGTTACTGGTGCTTATTCACTTGGAATGAAACAGTAAACTTGTCTGGAGATGTCCTGAATTATTCATAGACAACATGTACGAAGATAAGTCAGGGCACGAGATGTACCCTGGTGTTGAAGCCAGCATGGCATGTAAGAGTGAATGATGCTTGTGTGGCTTTGTGGGAGAGCTGTGTCCCAACCACTGTGAGTGACTAGGAATTGGGTAACGATCATTAAGACCTACAAGCCTATTTACTTTTGACAATGGAAGTCGGGAGAAGTTTTGACACAGCAGCTGTCTTTGCTTCTCTTTGATTGTGAACACAGCAGTAAGGCCTGAAGTCACCTCCAGCTTTGTATTTAGACTTTAAAAAGGGGAGCAGTTTTGTGAGCACATAGAGGCAAGTGTATCTGGTAGTGCTTAGACAGCTAATTACTTCATCATGCCTATCAAAGAAGTAGTTAGATGACTAAATGTCATTGAGTATGGCTCTGGAGCCGCAGCCAGAAAACTAAACATGGAACTTGGACAAATCAGTCAATTCCAGATTTGTTATCTATCATCAGCTTTGAGCTCCTTTTTCACACAGTGAAGGTATATTCACCATACAAATATTTGTGCCTTACAAACAAATTCTGCCTTCCTCTGAAATCTGGTACTGAAAGAGCTAGAAGCTAGTATTCTTGAACCATACCATTAGCAGACCTGCTTGGAAAACAATGTGTCCAGTTACGGCTGTATATCACTCCAATACACATCATGTGACTGATTTCTAGCCTGAGTCTTCAGGATCAGAAATGGGCCTATTTATAATTCCATCACCTAATCATGTAGTCATGCTTTTCTAAAAAAACCCATGTATATCTATTACTCTGAGAAAAATAAAGTGAATTTTCCCTTCGTGATCCTTATCTGGGAGTATGTGGACAGGATGGCACAGAAAGCTGACACCAGCCTTCACAACACTCCAAGAGCTTGTCTATTGGTGCCTTATCAGCACTGCAATGGCATGCACTCCATGTATGAACAGTGGAAAGACATTATACTTTCACAGTAGCTAGACATGGGAGATAAAATGATTTCTGTAAGCATTGGATGACATTGCCAGTTAAGCTCTCATGTTCATCCTCATCCAATATGGGAATTTTTTTTTTTTAATTCACAAAATCTTTGAGAGAAGAGAAACTTGGTTCTGACCCAACAATAGCTATTAACAGACTTAGGGAAGCATGCTGATTTGCAGGTGTCAGTCACAAATGCAAGGTCACACGTGGCAAGCTAATGGATTTAAAAATGAGAGAGCTACCTTCCTAAACCACCATTGGTAGATCAATTTCACCACTGGGAAGAGACATCTGTTTATAAATGACATGTTCCTATTTAAATTAACTCAAACTTCCCTCTGTGCTATCTTTATTTTAAAATCAGATTTATACCAGTTAGCAATTTTTCCCTGGAGCAGCTTACAGATCTATGCCATCACAGTTGGTGTCTGACTTTAAGCTGTCAGTAATGTAGTACTGCAAGATGTTTTTAACTTGAATTATATATATATCTTATATTTAAATTACTTTAGAATTGCGTATAGAGCCTTGTTTTTAAACACTTGTTCTCTTTCTGGAGATTGTGTGCACGTGCACAGTTTGTTAGGAATCCAAGAATTTTGTGATTCTAATACTCCTACGGAACATGACTAAATATTCAGCAATGCTTCAAATTAAGTTGGTGCCCCACCCCAGCAGATCAGCTCTTCAAACAGCCTACATTCCTTCACCTGGGAGTGGAAGGAAATCACAAAAAAAAAGTAAATAAAGGAGTGAGATGGAAAGCATTTTTGTCGTGTGATTATCCTGATTCTCAATTTACACTCCCTGAGAAACAAGAGGGAAGAGCAATGCTTGAAATGTCCCTTGGTCATGGTGGGGAAATATTGCTTACGAATCAATACTACCATCTGTACTCACCTTGACCAGTATCTTACCCTGTCAGGCCACTGAATCCAGAGACAGATCCTAATGCCTCATGATTTAAAAGCATAACAGATATGAATGAGATGCCCCTTATAGCACCTCTTTTGCCAAGCTCTCACTGTGGGCTGTAGCAGAGGGGAAGAAGAGTTTTCAGGGCATCTTCTCTCCCATTTTGCAGAAGAACATCTTCTCACTCAGCTGTTTTCCCCCAGATTATTTCATAAGGTAGCACTAAGCTTGAGTTCCTGGCCCTCAGTGTAGCTTTCACACATAACCTACCTATCTGGGGTAGAGGGTTGAGAGGGAGCATATTTCCCACAGGTTTATTTGAGAGTACATTCATCCACCTGAATTGACCATTTCATATTTATTAGATAAAAATATCATGATGACATCACACCTGCCTCCTGGAGAGAATAACTCAGAAATTTTGCAAGACTTTTCCTTTCTTCCCACTGTAATGATTTCATTACCATAAATCAGCCTGCTAGCAGACAAACTGGTGCATTTTGCGCCATGCTTAGCAACACTATGGTGCACGGTCCATATTTTGCCATTTAGCTCAAGACGAAACATGTTTATAGTCATACTTGGGAGCAATACTGCTCTTCAGCAGAGATTTTTGCCTTCTTAGAAGGCGGTTTGTGTTCCATAACCCCCTGAATCACATTCTGCTTTTTAGATCTTGGTATGCAATGATGACACGGCAAATTACACCCTTGCAATACAAAAGGATAATGTTTTTCTAGCAACAGTTCATAAGACTGTGACCAGTTTGTCCAAAATGGTTAGCAATGGTACATTCTCAAAGGGCTGCTGGTACTGCAGCTTCTCAGAGTCTCTAATTACCAGTTTTTAGGCCTGAAAAGAATGGAGCATCTTGCATGAAGGCATTCCATTCTGGATAATTCAGTAGCAGGAGGTTCAGAAGAGTGTTTTTTCTAAGATGAGCAAGAAGCTCATCTTAAATCTTGTGTCTTGTTCTCATGATGAGACAACATCTTTGACGACATCTATGTATGTATGTTGATGATACAGGAAGATAGGGCCACCTTTACATTCACTGCACCTCCAAAAGAGGCAAATGTGAGTGAGGGAAACTCCATTGCACAGCATATGCTGCTACTTACTTACTTTGACTTGACATTGATGGATGCATTCAAGTATTTACAAGCTGCCTGATGAGATGACTCAGAGAAAGTTTGAAAGAAACAGCACGGCTGACACCCCTGCTTGAAGGGGGAGGAAGTGGGAGGGAAAGATTGCCTTGAGATCAGAGTTTGTGGTTTTTAAAAATGCTGCTGCTTCACAAGCCCACTCTTTGTGCTGGAGTAATTATGTGGGTGTACTAGGAAAAAAAGCTAAGCAGCTTGAGAAAGGTCTGGCTGTGGGGAAACCCAAATTTAAAGAGCTCAAAGAAGTAGAACAGCTCAATAGTCCTGGAGGAGGGCATGCAAGCCATCTTTGTCAGAGCCTAGAGCAGTTACTGGGACAGTCCTGAGACAGTTTGGGGTCAGTCATCTATGGGCAGAGAGCTCACCTTTCCATCATCCTGCTGGTACAACTTCTCCCTGATGAGGATGTCCCACACCCTGTGGCATTGCACAAGATGTACATCGGCACATTTCTCCTGTAACTCAAAGACTGCTCTAGTTGCTTCTGTGACCACATGAGGATGTGAGCAGGAGTAAGGACTGAAGTGTCAAAAAGCCATCCAGATGTCCTCTGCTCTCCTCAGCAATATTTGTGGCTGGGCCCCAGAGATGTTCCCTGGTACTCACCAGCACCAAGCCCTCTCCCTTGGAGGCAGGCTAGACCCATGGCAAGGCACAGAGCGGCTGCCCTGAGGATCATGTCTGTCATCACTGACTTTTAATGAGTAGAAAGCAGAAGGAAATGTTCATCCTGTTTTATGAATTGCCATTTTTGAGCAGGAAATAGCCATGTAAAGCTAGGAAGGCACTCCCATAATCCATTGCTTTTAACTCTTCCCCTTCATTTGCCTGAAGGGAAAGCTCATGAAGCTCATGTAGTTGTACAAGGCAACAGTGTAGAAAAAACGCCAGAGAAGCTGGCCTTCTCCACAGATCCATATGGGTGTGATGCAACTCCACTCATCCTTGTAACACCTACCCATGTAAAGTGAAGGGAGATCCCCTTGTGAAGCCAGTGGTGCAAGGGAAGAGTGTTGTTAAAACTTGGACTTCAACCTCATTTTCAAGACAGCAAACCTCATACTGTAACCAGCACAATAAGAAGAACAAGTCCCCCAGATAAACGGTTGGCACAGTTTCCCAGCATGGAGGAAGAGGATGAAAAAGACCATTTCAGCTACAGAGTGCGTGTTATCCCTTACTGAGTCCTAATGGGAACTTTGTAATATTCCTCTGTACAAGGATGTGAGATCTCTCTTGTATGTATTGCTAGTTTAATTCATGAGATAAGGTACTTTCAGAGTCCACTTCAGAAAACTCCAGAACCAATTTGGGAATGCAGAGTGCATCCTGTCTACAGCTCACTGTGGCGTGCCTGGGCGAGCTCTATTCCAGCTGTGGGGGCCTGGGTAGAGGTGTTGCTGTAGAAGTGGGAGCTTGGCCTGGATTAACCACCCCGGGACTTACCCAGGCACTGTAGCAGAGACATACCCTAACTTGCAAAAGGAATGTGATGTATAAGAATTATTCTCCACCCAAGGAAATACCACATGCTACTATTTATATTCTTTTATATCCTCTAGGGGATTGAATACTTCTGAATGCTTCCTGTTCCTTCAAAAATAAAGAAAAAAAAAAAAGGAGGAGAAATTGACAAACTACTATAAAATCCTAAGATGGCTGTCTTGTTCTGAAGAAACGAGAGCATTTATCTCTCTAAAAAGTTTCTTTTTTTTTTGTAAAAATCTCTAATTGCCTTACAAGATACTTTATTTCCTTGGAATTTCATTTTTCTGTCAAATTTCACTGAAAGGGATATTTTTCTTGTCAAATCTTGAGTAACTACAAAAAAAGCACATTTTCTTGAAACGTTATGATGGTGAAATTTCATTCGGAATGAAAGACATTACAGAAATGTAGGTGTATTGTTGTTGTTGAAAATAATATTATGTAACAGAAAGTTGATGGACTTGTGGGTCTTTTTTGGATGTAAGATGTAGTTATTACTCATTTCCCAGTGCTCGCAGAACTAGCTGCCCCTGTTAACTCCAATGGGAGAATCTCGGTGGACTGCAGAGTGAACTGGTTTGGGCCACGAGTACCTCAACTTAATTCCTCCTTTCTTTTCAGAATACAAAAGAGCAACAGTCTGACTGGCAGAGTGCAGTGAGGAAATTAGCTTAATTGCTAAAGCAATAACACTTAATACAAAGCATGACACATGAATAAAAACCAGGAGAAAGGAGCCTCTAGCTGAAAAAAAAAAAAAAAAGCTATATGAGGTTTTAAAATGTTCCCTTGCGTGTACATATGCAGTGTTTTGTACAGTAACCATAAAAATGACATGGTTGTTTTATACCTTTCAAGCACAAGCAACCTGTTTTGACTTTGTAGCACTTGGTGAGTCATTAGAGAAACCGATCTTACTAAAAGCTTTGCCATTTCTCTTGTTCTTACTGAGATCACTATAAAAAAGGCTGCAAAAATAAAATAATGTGCACACTTATTGTCTCCTGATCCCTGCCATGTGCCAGTTTGGGTAGCGGGCTTGTTCTTCCTTTGCCATCACCGGGCTAGGCAATGGCTCCAGAGTAACTCATCTGAGACAGAGCCCCACTGGATGCACAGTATGCTTCTTCCCTTCCTGCAAGGGGAAATGAGGGCATCTTTTCGCTCATAAATAGGCTTAAACACTGTGTGATCTGGTATAGCTGGTGGCAGTGATGGCACGTGGCTGAGCATCGTCCACCTGCCCATCCACTAGATCCTAGCCACAGCATGCCTGGGTACACTAAGCCTCTTGAGTCAGAGCTGCAGATCCAGGCCCTGCACACATCACAGGTTCCTGGGCTCATTCCCTATCTGGGAGCTGCCCACAGAGACCTTCTGCCATGCAGGGACCCAGCTCTGAGCCATCCTGAGCCTGGGCCTCCACACTGGCTGGTGCAGAGCTTCCCTTTGCAGCTGAGCTCCGCATGAGGGACTGCACAAACTAAAGCAAGAAGACAGAGAGACCAGAAAGAGTTTGCCCAGAGTCTGTGATCACACCATCGCTTTCCTTAATAATCAACCACCACAAGTGAAAGCATTTTACAGGAAGAAAAACAACAACTAACCTATAAATAAAGCATTGCAGTCCTTCTCAATGCTATATTTTTTCCCAAGCAATCAAATAATTTTTCTGCCACAGAAAGGTTATCATGTTGAGAGTGGGAAAGTAGGGGACTGATGTGAGTGTGAGGGAGTTATGCTGCAGATGACATACTGCAGAAAGAAATGTTCCCCACATCCACCTTTCCCACAAGATGTGACACATTGAATCCCAAAGATGGGAGAGGTCCCTGCACCATGGGATCATCTTATCTCTGAATCCAAACATCTGTTCATTTTATTTATTTATTTTTGAAGGCTGAATAAGCAGCTATGTGCGCAGAGAGGCAGCAGGGTATTCATTTGCTTTATTGTTCACACCTTCAATCTTCCTCTGACTGGTTCTGTATGGTATTTTGCTGCTTTGTACCAGCAGCCTCTTTCACAGTGTCTGAAAGCTCGTCAATAAAATAACTGCAACAGGAAAGGAACAGCTTTCCTATCATGCGGCACTTTCAAGTTATCTCTTGATAGCAAGTGGTCAGATGTCACCACTATAAAACGATGGTATCCTGGGATAATGTATAACCCGAACAATAAATCCAGTATTGTATTCCTGGTCTTTCACATCAGATATGCAAGACCCAGTGTCACTGCTTTTCCCTTCGGTTTAACCAGGGTTGGTCTGTCTGCTTAAGCTGAATGTTCTTCTGACTCCTACTCCTTTCTAAAACTAACCCACTTCATCTGCTGCCTGAATAAAAAGCTTCACGTTAGTCACGACATCTTTCTGCACTGTTTTATTCACAAGGTTTGACAGAAAAATATGTGTTATGAAACCAACTTTTAATGCCTGATGGAAATAGGTTCGAACCTGCCTGGGCAGCTGTCCTTCTGTGAAAACGAAGGCAGAGCTAAGGTCTCCAATGCATTTTCACCCTGTGTGATGTATCGCTAGGCTTAGGAACCACTGATTAGACCAAAGGCCATCATGTTGGGTAGACCAAAGGACTGTCAAAGCCAGTATGCACCTCTGACAGTGGTCAATAGCAGGTGCATTAGAGGAGACAAGACGAGGACGAGTAAACTGTGGTGATTCCCCCACAGTATGTTCTCACCTTGGATCTATCTGCTGCTTACAGAATTCTCAACCCAGATGTTGTGCTCACAGATTTAACAGCTTTGGAAGGGTTTACATTCTTTGGTCCTAGCAATTCAGTCTTTTCACCCTACAGCATCCTGAGTAATGACTTAAACATATCCAATGATCATACAATGAATAAAAAGTTTTCTTAATTTGCTTCAAATTTTTTGTCTGATAATACTGGAACAAGCTGCACAGAGAGGATGTAGGATTCATGTCCTTGAAGGTATTCAAAACCAAGAAAGGCAAAACCCTGATTTAAGCTGTCCCTGTTTATAGAGAAGGTTGGACCAGATTACCTCCAGGGTTCCCTTTCAACCTAAATCATCCTGTCTTTGTAAGTTCTCAGGGTGTCCACCACTATTTTTTTTTTCATGAAATGGTGAAGCCCTTCTTTCTTTTAACTTTCTTCTTACCCATTGACTATTTCATTCATGATTCTATGAAGCACCACAAACCAACAGCCCCTCTCTACCCTAGCCATCTCTCTCTTTTCCAGTCTCAAGAGGGATTATTCTATTTAATTTCTCCCCATACGAGAGGGTGAGGTGCTCCATACCTTCACTCATCTTTGTTGCCCCTCTCTGAACCTTTATTAATTCTACTTCATCCATTCTGAGGCAGGGAGGAGGGTCCAGAACTCTTTGCAAGCCAGGCACTTTCTTCTATGGGAAAGTGGTATTTCCAGACTATTAGCTAAACTTTCCCTAATAAACCCAGTCTGGTGAACTTTTTGAGAACCATGAACCAATGTTTTCTCCAAAATTACTCCTATTTCTCTCTCCTGAACTTGTTCTTGATTGTAGTCCCATCTCATAACACCCTCACTCATCTCTTTTCCCCATGACTCTTCTTTATCCTTGCACTTTCCCACAGCAGTGGGGAAACAGCAGTATTTGTGGGGCTGTATAGTAAGCCAGATAGTCTCAGCAGCAACTAGCACCACACCAGAAAACTGTCACTTGGAGGGGAAGGCTCTGGCTCCTTGGCAGCCTCAGTCAGGATGGCTGCTGACCACTGCAGTCATCTCTGCTGTCCTGCCATCTGCCCCACAGCCCTGCTCCTCTCCTCCAGCACCTGCAGGGCCCCTCTGACAAAGTCCTGCCATGTTTCAGTGCACTTCTAAGCAGAAACTATCACCATGAAAAAAAGAGAAAAAAGTAACAGATCGTTTTCTTCCATGTTAACACCTCAAAATGGCTCTGTGAAGGAGCGCAGAACATCAGAGCCAAGGTAGGGGATGGAGTGGGACTGTGGGAGAGGGGCAGGCAGTGGCACCGCACTGCAGCAGCAGCCGTTACATCAGCTTAGGCTGTTGTGGGACTGCAGCTGTGTACATGCTTATCGCAGAGGAGCCTGTGGAAGCTCATAGCCTGAGGAAGGAAGCTGCTAATGAGCATCTTTCCTTCTTCCCTTTCTCACATGCAATAGTACAATTCTTTTAATGGTAACTGATAATAACTGTAATACGTCATGATTACACCACATTTTTCCCAGCTTTACATAAAGCCCATCCTCACAAAGCAGTGTGAGGTATATAACAGAAAGCTGTTTTGCAGACAAATAAAGTGAAATGCAGGGAACTAAAACTATGTGATTAAGTTCATACAGTCTACTAGGAGCAGGCAAGAAACAGGACTTAAAGGTTTCAGCCTTCGTTAATATCTTTAGCCACTAGAAAAACTGCTTGTACAGAAGGAAGAATACTTTGATATGATACTGTTGGGAAAGAGAATGAGGAGAAGCCTGATATAGCTGTCTTAATTAGAAACCTAACTCCTTTTTGTGCTTTTTGTGTACCTTATCAATAGCCTTACATTGTAGTATCTAGAGCCTTTCTTCCACTTCCTCTTCTCTGCATAAGATAGCTCAGATTAGGTGCTTCATACAGATTGGAAAAACAATTTTCTGCCTGGGCAAGGCTACTCCCCTTTTACAGATTTCTCTTCAGAAATTCCTTCAGACTTCTCTTCTGATTTCTCTTCAGAAATCTGAAAAAGATAAGCCCTGCTAGTCTAACGGGTAAGGGGACATCTTTCTCCCAGCCAAGGGTCTCTGCTCTCCAGCTATGTCCCCTGATAACAATCTTCATGGGCCTGAGTCAGGAAAGCATTTCACCATTTTAATACATCTATCCCCTTTCAGGAAAACACTGTGGTCAGGAACATTTGCACTCACTGGCAGACTTGGCAGACCCCCTATACTGTCAATGAACTCTTGTTGAAATTGAGTATCATACCCACAAGACAATAAAGCAGCATAAGCGTAACACAATTGGTGGGACTTTCATGTTTGTCTAGGGTTTTAAATAGTCCATATTTTTATATGGTATGACTTTGAAAATTATATTTGTTCACGTAATTAGAGACTGCGTTGTCACAAGGGAGCCAAATTCAGCCTCTGTACAACCTGAACGTTGCTGTTTCCTGGCATCTGCTTAAAATATATTCTTAGTGTACTCTTTTATAGGTTTGTTTCCCCCTCTCCTATTCAATATTCTAAGGTACTTTAAAAGTAAAAAAAAAAAAGATGCAGAGAGAAAAAAAACACTTATTCTCTTAACAAATATGGCAGTGCCAATCCTACATACCTCGATAAACACTGGCAAGGTCTTTTTCTGAACACTCTGGAAGCTATAGCCACACTAAAGACAACATCAGCAACAACCCTTTCTAGCTTTGCAGAATCTGACCATGACTTGAACTGCTATCAGGACATAGACTGTCCCTCCAAATGCTTTCCACCAGTAGATCCCAAAATTAGTTAAGAAGAAAAGCAAGTATTACTGTCCTCGTTTCACACTCACACAAGGGAACTGGTTTCCATAGAAGTGAAGGGAGATATCTTGAGGAGAGAAGACAGGAGCAGTAAGGTCATGGAAAAGTACAAGCCTCACCTAAATCCCAAACCAGAGCACGACTGTCCCCTGGAGTATGCTGCCTCCTATGGAGTTTTCTGTCCTCAGAGGACACCCTACCATCCTGTTAAAGCACCCCACTCCACTGCAATAAAAGCAAGAAGAATAAGATGGAGACCTTTCTCATTACTAATATTATTATTTTTTCTGCTCTGTAGTTGACTTACACGTAAACCACAGCCTACTATTGCACCAAATCTTACTGAAGAGGAATGGTACCACTTGTACACAGAGCACCACAGATCTGACTCAGTTGAGGCCCCCGAGACCCTTAGACCATGACTTCTCCCTCAGGCAGCACTGGAGCTTCTGATCGACATCCAAAGCAGGGCTTCAACCACACTGCAACAGCTCTTTCCCTGTCCATTGAGCATGATGACAGCTCTCTTTGCTCCTCCAAAACAACTAGGCAAAGACAAATCAGGTTTCAATTTAATTTTGATTTCAGGCTGCCCTGCACTTGTCTGCATATTGTACCCCTGTAAGAAAAGCAAGAGCTTTCCCTAGGCTCTCCCAAGAAATCATCCTGGGAATCATCCTGAAATCATTGCGGAAAAGAGAGCTGTACAAGTTGTTTTTCTGTTAGCAAAAACATGATGTACAGAGCAACATGTTTGGCTCCAGAACCTGAAGATATGGCAGGATGCGGGAATTGCCTCCCACCCTGGCCATGAACCCAGAACCACATCCTCTCTCTCAGGAATGACCCACTGTTTTTTCCTCTGTTGCCTACTACAGACCACGAGAATGGTGGACATCCCACTCCAGCCTGAAAAGGATTGTTTACCCTGTTATGAATATTATGCTTTAGCAAAGTGGGATTTTTTAGCAGGCCACAACTAGTTGAATCACAGGCTCTGTAACCGGAGCGCAGAGATGTACTCCTGCTCTGCAAGGCCTCCTTTCCCATCCTGCAGCAGTTCTCTGCTTCTGATAGTTCATCAATGTGCTCTTCCAAGAAATACAAATGCAACAAATTTTCTGTTTTTAACTAGACAATATCTTTTCATATTCCCCAGATTAAACTATGATTTGAGATAGCTATGCTTAAACCTATACATTAGTATAGATATTTTCATGCTTTAATAAGCTCAGTCCTGCCTAACTGAATTCTATCCAACAGGCATTGGTTAGGTAGGTTTGCAATGATTAAACCCCAAATTTGAAAAGAGTTGTCTGGATACCCCTCATTATTATGGCAGCATCTGTAGTACATAGGGAACCATGGCTGGAATTATAACAAGACTATGTTGATTCCCATCTTCCTATATCAGCAATCGTGCTAAAGTCCAGGATGAGTCTATCCTTAGGTGAGCAAGCAATGAGCATTCAATATCACTGGCATTCAATTAGCAGCTCTTGTGCAAACTCTGGAGGGGCTCAACTTCTACAGTGAGTATTATTCTCCTTAAAACAGGACAAAACTCCATGAAGCACAGCTGTGATGGAGTCATAGTCCCATTTATTCTAACAAAAGGATGAAACCCAGAACTGTCAGAGTTGACAGTGTAAATTAGTCCCTCTTAATATTTGTCTTGGTATTTAATCTCAAATGCCACTAACCTACATTTGTTTAAAAACAATCAACTGGTCTCTATTTCAATAGTGGTTTTGTATGCTCTAGAATCAATTTTCCCTCTTTGTACTCTCTTTCATTCCTTCACGAGTTTAATCGCCTTATTTAAAATTGTGCAAGAACTATAAATATCAGAAAGAGCAAACCTTTCAGCCATGAGGCTGAGTGGAGACATGCCTATCAGTAAACACGTTTCCTGAGTAATAGCACACTACGCAGTTTGTAAAATACAATTACGCAGTAGCAACTCTTATCAGGAAACGTATTTACACTGATTCCTTGTAGCAATAGATCAAAGAAGTTATTTTACTGACCTATATCTGTACTTAATTGTACAGCAGTTTCTTACATAAATAAGCAAATCATCTTCCTTTTTCTGAATAATTTCCTCCTAATAGACATCAGTTTTCCTATCACAGATGATTTGCACAAGTTAATTTTTGAAAACTAAAACTGGTGTCTGAATTTAATATAACTCATTGTTGGAGAATTGCAGACATTGGCTGAAATATTTGCTCTCTGTAGAGGAAAAGAAGAGCAGTACACACAATGAGGCCACCATCCCAAAAAGAGACTAGCGGGTGGCCTTATCACTGAAATACCTAGGTGTTTTTTTCTCTTGTCCATTTTCTCTTTTGTCTCTATCCACCTATCTAGGAAAAAAAGTAAGTAATATCACTTCATCAGAGGAGGACTGAGGGCCATGAAAGTCCTCAAATCCTGGCTTCCACTTCTTTAGCACCCAGACATCTGCAGGGTTTCTCTACTTCCCAGCCACCTAACCAGACTGCCATCATGACAGGACTTCCAGTAGAGCTGAGCAGCTGATGGTCAGTCCTTTATAGGAGATTCAAAACACTTTGTTTCCACTCTGCTTTAAAAAACCCTCCACAAACAGTGTAAGGACTCCCCACATAGGACACATCACTTTTGGGCTGCTGCCCTCTGTGCAATCCTTCTCATTTATGGGCCATGAATCGTTTGGCTACTTCAAGCTAATCAGGAATACCTGCAAGCACATTTGCAGCAATTAGCAGCATGCTCCAGACAGCATCAGCTGTGGTTTTCTATGATCATTTGTGCCAAGACTAGCTGGGTTAAGAGGAGCCATAAGGATGAATCTTTACTGAAAACTGAGTGAGAAGTCCCAAGTCCACAGAGCAGCCCAAGGATCTGGTCCGTCTACCTCCTACTCTCTAGAGCTGTTACAGAAATTTCTACAAAATAATTTTTGTTACTAAACACTGACTTGTTAAAAACAGAGATTCATATGGAAATATACCTGTTTAAGTGAAATTTTCAGTAAAAATAACAGCTTCTGTTGCTCCAGGAGCCAACACTTCTGCTGAAGTTAGACTAGGGGTTTCAGGACTTAGGTGTGTTCCTGACCAGTATCGGTTAATGGAAAGGAGAAAGCACCTTCTCCAAGCCCACCTCCTGGAGTAGTTTCAACTTTTTATAAAGAAAAACTTCAAGCAGGAGTGTGCATCTGATTCTCCCTCATCCCAGAGGAGTGCTCAAACCCACACAGACATCTCTTAGAGAAGAACAAGCAACTTATATGGCCAGAGATATTTAAGGAGACCCATCACAAAGGAGCTGATGGACTGGTGTCAGGGGAATTTCTCCTGGTACATGAGAAATCCAGCTCAAGCCTAAGAAGGGTCTAAATCTGTTTCTCCAATGCACCCTGTAGGGTGAAGCACAAGCACTAACCTACCACCTAGTCCAGAACAAACTCGGTCTTTTCCCTGTTTGGAGAATACTTCTAAAGATCTGCTTCATCCCAGAACAGCAGAGGAACATTTACCACCCAGCTCTGTTGTCTAAATTTGTTCTTGAAAATGGCAGAACCAGTAACACTAAAGTTTCCTTTGACAAATTTAAAAGCAGGGTGGCAAAATGATAAATCTTGGATTACCTCAATAGTTACAGCTAATTCATGACAGCAAATCCAAAAATGCAGGACATTCATTTGCGTTAACTCGTCTTTCAGGCAAGGAGTTTTCATTCAGGTGGAAAAACAAGTAATTTAACTTGCTTAAGTTAATAACATCTGAGGAAGAAAATAACAAATGCAAGAAATTTTGTGAATTTGAAATAGTTTTACAAGCCTGCAAAACCAAAATATCATCTACAAGCTTCACAAAACCTGAAACTTAACTATCCCTAGTCTGTGGTTATTATGGGAAAAGACATGATACATTTATTAGTTGAATTGCATGTCAAAGTTGATCTGTGTCAGCAGACAGTGCCATATGTGGTTGGCTTTCCTGTCATTTCTTACATAGATGCTCTGAACTCTCTGAGTGACATTTACCAAGCTGTGCAGGAGAGTGTCATGCATGTCCCATTAATTCTAAGAGGAGATGTGTTGCTGCAGTTTTTTTGAAAATTTCCATCATAACTTACATTGTCTAAGCATTTTGCATTTTCAATAAGTGATGACACAGAAGCAGAATAAAATCTGATTATAGTTAATATCTGAGCATGCGGAATGTTCAAAGAAGTTATTTTTGCATGAAAGAAGAGAAAGAACTGACAGTCAACAAAGGCATCCATGCTTTGGAGTGCTGAAGAATACTTTATATCTATATCTGCCTATATGAAGTTAACACCACTTTTAGTGTTGCTCTGGATGGAAAGCTGTTTTGGGAGGCTAGTTTATTGACTGGTTATTTTCTCTAATCCAGGATCTTTCAATGTTTGCATTATGGACCTGCAAACCTTGGAGGGACAGGGAAAATTTTCTAGTTCAGGTGTTGTGAAATTTCCCAGCAAAGACATTCAGGAACTGAGGACAAATGTCATCAAATGCATGGCACCTGCTGTTGCAGGTGTCTCCTGAAAGAGAAGCAGCATCACCACACCAGCTCTCGTTCCAGGGAGACATGGCACTGATGAACAACAGTTACCAAGGAAATCAAAACATTTGTATTCAATTTCCCTGAAAGTAAGGAAGGCCACATAAGATGTAGAATATGTGTCAGTAGTTTTAAGTGAGTGGAAAACAATTGAAATATTTTAGACATGGTTCAAAAACATTCACCAAATTATTTTGGCTTAAAAACAGAACGGTGGTCATTGTACCTTATTATCTTCTACAACTCTGGCTGTCCGGCCATGCAACATCTCACTTTACTATTGTTGTTATTAAGTAAAGAATGTTAATTTTTTAATGGAAAAAATAATTACCAGCTATCAGAACATTAAAAAAAAGCATTGGTTACTACTGTTGACAAAAACTGTGACGTTTAAAATGATTTGTTAATCCATATGTGCTAAACTGTGCTTTGAAATGTGCTAATGTGAGTTAACTATCGTATTTTGAAAAAAACACCATTTATTTTCTCAGTCCACGTATCTCCTATGGGAGTTAATGAAAAAAGAATGAAGAAGCTCAAGACAGTGAAAACCAATCCAACCAATGCTGAAGGCTACAGTGGTCCCAAAGAGGCCGCTGTTGTCTACACTGGCTATATATGGCTTAAGCTTCCATTTACATCAGGATTGTGGGGAAGGAGAGGGTCTGTGATGTGCTGTGTAATTTAACATCAGGCAAACTGTAGCCTATTTTTGAGATCAGAACCTAGCATTTGTAATAAGCAGGTTGTTCATTTAACATGTACTGGCTTACTAAGTAAAGTAAATTAAAGACTGAGGTGGCAACGATGATAAGCTGTAAATTTGTTTGTTCAGTAGGGAGCTGAAACCTGTCGGCTCATGCTTTGATCAAGTTAAATTGAGAGGTTTCAAAGTACACACAGGAAATGCTCCAACAGATAAACTTCGTCCCTGGAGGTTCGTCCTAGCCACTTTTCAGCCTTCTGCACTCTGTTATCTGTTTCAGCAACTCTGTAACATTAAACTCAGAGAATCCGTGGAGAAAAGTGACAGTGATAAAGGTCAAGAGTTAACTTCTAGGGTGATGGACAACATAAAGTCTTGTTGTACTTAAGATATGGGTTATTTGGTAGTTGTTTATTTGGTAGTTGTTGGTCCTTTCCAGAAAAAAAAAAAAAAGTAAAATAAATGGGAAATTAAGCTATTTTTAAAAACATTTGCTTTAAATGCAGTTAAGGTAGTAAATCATTACTGCAAAGCAGTATCCTCACGTGCTGTGGAGATCAGTACTATGAAGCCTGGCTCCCAAAAGACTTGAGCCTCAGACTCTATTGACTTCATATCAAAGAAGAAACAAGCTTTCCCTGAAATGCTCCCCATGGATGGGCGTTTATAAATAAACACTTTCTTGTAAGCAGGTTCTCTACTGTCTGAAATAGCGCCTGTTTGCACTACAGCCTATCCCTCTGTGAGAGCACTACCTGGCAGGTTATTTTCACAAAGCTTGTAGGAACTTGATTTTCTTTGAGAGATCAATTGGCTGAAATTTGTCAATAGGTTCAAAAGATTTCAGGGGTGTGGAAGTGACGGAGACACAAGTGTACGCAGTAAGATTGCATAAGCCTCATTTCTGCAGGAATCAGGATAAAAAGTTGCAGCAACATAAAAATAAATAACTGAGCAGGCATAATTCCTACAAAATACAAGTAGCTAGCCAAAACTTCACTTCTGCTGAGGACAAAAGGAAAGGTGAGAGCTGTCATTTTCCTCAGTGTTTAGGTATTTCAGCCTGTGGTATATATCCTTCTTGAGAAGTGAGGACGTTTCATACATAAAACCATTTCTTTTCTCTCTGAAAATAGGAACATAGTATCTTCTTACCCTATGAGGGAATAATAAAATCTCCAGAAACCGGTGGAGGAAATAGCATTTTTCTGTTGCTAATCATTCATTTAATTCATAGCAGCAATACAGATTTATTCATGGAACTCAATGCTACTGATGATGATTCTTGACCATCGTATGCAGCGTTTAAAGCTGACAAGTTATTTCACTGTTAGGGATATCAGTGCAAACACAACTACACAGATCAGAGAGGTACTTACATTTGTATGATGAAATAGTCTCCATGGCCATAATACTTCAGAGTGTCCCAGCCTGACCCTAAAGGGAGTTAACTGGCAAAACCACACTCTAGTTACTAAATCGGAATTAACTACCAGCACAGTTAATATGCAGTATCTCTTATATAATTCAGAAGCTAACTTCTATAAAATCCCTTGCAAAAAATAAATATGTTGCTGAGGTGGAGTTTTAATGTATTTGAAAAAGATCTAGTTTATTTTAGAAATAACCTAATATTCTAAGAATAGTAAAGGCAGCAATTTTGCAGTATTGAAGAATATAATCATATCTTATTTTATCAATGACCTATGACACTAAAGAAACAGGGAATTACTTTCTCATTGATACAGGAGCAGCTAAAAAATCATGTTGTTTGGCAGAGCACAACTCAACCCAGGGAAGTGGTGGCCTATTGACTGAAAAGCAACAGCAAAGCTAACGAGTCTTCTAGCTCAGTTGACTTCTTTAATATACTTCCCTTTTGTAGGAGTTAAATACCAGAAATGTCATGTACAATCCCAGAAACCCACAAATACCTGCTTCTCTCCATTTTCAGTTCAGCTTTGTTTTTAAACAGTACTGTCTTCCCATGTACCTTGTAGTCTTTAAATCCAGTCACATGTAAGATATTTCCCTTTAAAGAAGAACACGTGTACAAACAAGAAATTTTCATTCTCTGATAACTTGGGACGGTGACCGTGACTGTTGCCGATTACTGTGCTCAGGAATAACATGCCATAGTGGATAAGGTATGTATTTGTCACTGAACACCCAGGTTAAAACTCTAAAGGTTGCTGCATGTTTCTTCTCTTCTTTAGTATATTTATTCACACTCTTATCTCCACACAGTCTTCTGGGCAATCCCTTTGTGTTTATGGTTTTCCTGACCCCCTCATTATCCAACATTAACTTCTTGTTAAAGACTTCCCTGCTGTGAAACCTAGAAACTTTCTTCCTTCCCCCAGCGAGATCTTAACTTAGCAAGAACAGTTATAGCAATAATTCAATTGGGGGAAGAGAAAAAAAAAAAGCAAAGCTGCTTAGCCATGCTATTCAGCACTGCTTTTTTTTTTTCAGCCTTCTTACTTAAAATTTTCACTTTTTTTATGGAATGGAAGCTGTGTGGAGCAGAAATTTTGTTCTCATCTTTCTTAAAAACACATAGCTAATTATTCATGCAAAAGTGGTTCTAAATTTAAACAAACAGTAAACTGTAACCTGAAGTCATTTTTATTTAGAACTAAAAATCACTCTAGACAATTCATAGCAGTTTTGACTGTAAGTGCACAAGCTTAGCTTCTTGCTTGAGATGGATGAAAAATACTCCCAAAATGAACTTTCCTACCGTACCTCCATCAAAATAATAAAAAGGGCTAGAGATGAAAAATCTTCTAAGTCTGTTGCACCAAGTCAAGAGGTCAAAGTGCTTGTACAAATTGGTAAAGAAGTCATGTTTTATCAGTGACACTGCAATTACGGAGGTTTGATTTCTGTTTGTAGGACAAGGTCCTCTCATTGATGAAGAACCCACTAGGCACAGAAAGAAAGGGATCTTTGTCTGAGCAGCAGCACATGACAGGCATCCTTGTGACCAGCCAACTGACACAGCCCAGGCTGCCATCACTCAGACTCTCCCTGCTCTTGCTGTGCTCCACTCCCGTGAGCTGGAGACTGCTCAGCTCTTCACCAAAAAAAAAACCAACCCAAAACAAAACAAAACAAAAAAAAAACCAAATCTGTTAAAGACTAAAAGCACCAACCCCAAAATGCCAACCCACGACAGCAGCCTTTGAAAGAGGTGCCTGTGTTCAGGGTCAAAATTAAGAAATAAAGAAAGAAAGAACAAATTACAGCCCTCTGGACAGTGCTTGGCTAGGCTGTTCCCAGAACAAGCCTGTTTCTAGATTGCAGCAGGTATCTTTCTCAGAGCTGAAGGGCTCTCCAAGGAAGTAGTTTCTTTTTTTTTTTTCCCTCAGGCATTTCAATGGGAAAGTTAAAAATAAATGAAACGAATCAAAGCCTTTTGGTTGCCGCTGTTTCAGCTGATGCCTCCTCTGGCAAAACACAAGCTTGATATGGTGCCTGAGAGCTCTTCACGAGAGAAAATGGGCTTCTCCACACAAGATTTTACAAATGCAGCCTTCCTTCCTTATGACTTTGAGTAATGTTTCGCTTCTGAATGTTTACATTTCCCAGCTATCAGTGAATACATGAAATAGCTCTTCTGTGCAGCAGGAAGCAACCTAACAAGCCTGAGCTCCACGAGGCTATTGGGGGGAAGAGTTTTACAAATGCTTGGAGAGCATGTGCAAGAGCAGCCTGGGTGGACGATACCACTCTAGGGAGTCCTCTGCTGGAGCTGGGGACAGCAGAGTGTGCCTGGAGAGGAACAGGCAACCATCCAGAGCAAAAGGGGCAGCTTAACTTCCAGCTGGGTGTAAGTACCCAAACCTATGATCTCAGCTGTGGTCTTGCTAGGCCTGAGGGAAAATCTGTAGGTAAAAGGTGGTAAACTGGAGTGAACTGAGATTTATAGGGATGGTCCTACCCTAATTAGACACTACAAGAAGTGGATGGAGGAATAAATAACATGTTGAAACAATACAGAGTTGGGGAAAAAATACTCTCCTTGGGGTTAGAATTGTATCAAATTCTGGGTTTTACCAGGAAAAAAGGCACAGAACTTACTGGCTGGGGTCAGAACAACATTTTAGGACAATGAAGAAAATGAAGATAACTTTCCAGGAGGGAGATAAGTGCCAACAGGCAGGGTACAGAGGTAAAAGGGTCCAACCCCTACACAGTCTCCCCGAAGAAATTCAATTCAGCTCTTTCAGGGAGTGAAAGCTTAGCACTCTCTCCAAGACAGATGCCAAAAGAGGGGCTGGAGAAGTGTGTTGCTCTGTTAGGTACAGAGGCAGCAGAAAAAATTGCTATGCGCATGAACTTTCTAACCACTATAGGGCAACAGGGTGAATGGCACCTTTACGAGTGGTCCAAATAGAAGCAAATATTTATGCGAAGGAAGCAAATGTCAAAGTAGTGTTTTGAAAGTCCTCTCATACTATGTATTTTCCTGTGTTTTTGGAAGAATGGAGTGATACAAGTGCCATTGATAAAAAGTTCCCTGCCATCAGAGATCATGTAAAAATGTATTTAGTACTCCCCTTAGGCATTTCACAGGAAGCTAGAACATGTTTTTGATGGTATAATAAGTGAGAGGATTTACATACAGCACATTTTAATATAAAGAGAAACAGAAGACGACTACTTCTGATTTCCTATGCATCAAAGCAGGGGTACAAAGTTCATCATTCCACAAAATCTATGTCATGGTCCAAATTTTTATTCTGAGAGTACTCCAAAACAGCCTGTGAGCAAACTGTGCAGGGATAACCAGTCCACAAAGGATGCAGCTGTTAACAGACTGCCTGAGAAACAGAAGTAGTTGACGAGAACCACAGGATTGGAAGCGAGATGGCAATATGGCCAAAATTAATTTGTCCACAGACATCCCCCAAGAACTGATCATATCCTCCCACAATTTTACAGCTCAAATTAGGAGATGACATGCACGCTAAAAAAATGTAAGAAAGAGCATGATCAAGGAGAAGAAGGAGCATTGGCCCTAGATTATAGACTGCCTATATGCAAGTTGTTTCTGCTGCCAAAATGGCCCCAGCAAATCATCTTCCTCTTAAATTGTATTCTCCTATAGCTACAATGTAGGAACCAGAAACAGCATATAAGCTCAGGAAAAGCCTGGTCACTTTCTTTAAAGCACAGAGTTCCCAAATGTATAATTTTTAAACCATTTCAAAATCATATGATAGGAGAAAAAAAAAATCTGCCCAGATATGATTTCTCTGCAGGCAAAGAGACTGCAGGCACTGTTCCTCTTTTGCATATGAATGGACCTGGATCTGCATCACCATGCTGATGGGATGGGCAACATTCTTTGGCTATGAAGGATGTGTTTAACCAAGCTATGCTTGGAAAATGCTTTGTCAAAAGCAAAGGAAACTTTGCAATCCAAACTATATACATACCAATTTAAAAGGGAATAAAGACAAATTTTGTTCAGCCTCAGAATGAAGCATGGAAAACATTTGTTACAGAGCCAGCTGAGGACAAGACCATGTGCAAAGACTTCCAGGCTCCTAGTACAGAGTCTGTGATGGCATGTTCCTGGCACTGCTACCCCCGTAAGGGAGACAACTCAGTACTAGACAGAGCTGCATTCAAAGACATGGGATGGTGATTAGAAGAAAAATTGGTTAACTGGCAGTTACAATGGTTAGGGATTGAAAAAACAAGAAGGTCCAGGCATGTTTTATTGCAGGCTTGTATGAAGATCAGCACTGAAGATGCTCTTAAGGTTCACAGCAGATACCAAATTCTGCTCAAGATGAGCAAGGGAGGCCATAGAAAATTGTCTAGGTCTTCAAATATCCTTTCCTCACACCCAAGTAAGACAGAAGTGCTCCTTTTTTACCCTGAATCAGGGGGTATCACTCTCATCAGTTCACAAGAGAGCTTGTGAAATGGCACCTCTTTTAAATGGTTTGTCTATGAAGTCTTGCCCTCAATTCCCTGAGACAGCCCCACTACACTAACCTCGTAGTTGTACATAGCAAATACGTTTATGCCTGATGCAGCCAGTCTGACAGAGCAGGACAGACAGCTGCAGCCCAGCATGCAAGACATCAAGCAGTTCGTAGTGCTGTACAAGACTTGAGAGGTAATGGCTCTGCCCCATCACTTCTGAGTCCAGTGTATCAGCAAAACAGCGCCAGCACCATAGTGCCACTACACATGGAGGCAAAAGCAGACTGGCCTACACTTCACATGAGGGTATCACAAAATTGACTCAGAGGAGGGGATACTTGGCCACTGCTCTGCTCAGGAAGACCAAGGACAGGCAGGGTTCGTAAGAGGAGGCACCTGAGCCTAGCAAGCTTAGTACCCAAAGAGATTCTAGGTCACCATGAACATTCTCCAGAGACTGGATGTCTTTCAAACACTTTCAATTTCCCTTCATGCCTGTTGCCTGGAGGGGGAAGGGAGATGTGCCCAGCAGCACACTGTGAAGTCCATGCTGGTCAGGGAGGGGTCCTGGGCTGGGCTTCTCCCTGCACAGTGCTCAAATTCACCAGGCACAGGGCAACTGACAACTCTCCTCACCAGGATATGCTGCTTGACCATCCTCCAGCTCCTCTTTCTTCATCACCACCTGTCCAGCTTTCCAACCATGCGACTTGGCCCAGCAGCACCCAGGGCATGGGGCCAGCGCATCTTCTCCCTGATCAGTCCCCAGCTGTGGGGTGTTCCTCCACCTCCCTCCAAAATCCCACAGCAGTCTAGCAGACAGGGAAAGCAGGCATGGGACTGGCTAGCCCCAGGCTTCCTGGCCCTTCAAGAGGAAGGCGGCAGGCCCTCTTACACCATCCTTCAATAATTTACAAGACAGGCACTAACAGCTTCCCCCTCTGTTGCAACAAGCAAGTCAGAAACAGTACAGCAGAAGCATCCATCTCTGACATTCCTGCAGGTTTTCTGTAATGGATCATTTTTGATTAATTAGAGAAACAAGTTTGAAACAGCCTGCAGTATACTTGGTGTGTGCTTGTACTTCAAACTGGAACAGGAAACTAAATCTCTCTGTATAAAACATGAACATAAAAACTTTGCACTTATTGTTTCCACTTTCACAGGAGTACTTTTCTCTTTGACCCATGTAGAAAATAATAATATACCTAAAACATCTTTGTTATCATGCTAGACATAAAATAGTGAAAGAAAAGTTTTGGTCCACCTTTCTATCTCTGACCTGCAGGCACAGAGCCATTGCTTGGCAAAATGTAGTACAAAGATACAGCATACAATTTGTCCTGTAGCTTTATTGTCTAGAGTTTCATCAGCTAAAAATTGAGCCAGGGATTGGCTTCCTACAGCTAGTTACCATTTTAACACTTAAAGACTGCTAGTAAGCACAGCTTAGCTTTGACAAAGTTCCATGATGCTGAATGTGGTACCAATCTCAGTCTGCATGTGCCACACCAATTCCGGAGTCTCTTCCACAGCAGTACACACAGTGAAGAAAGCATCTTAGGTGCTCACTCAGAAACTTTCTGTTAATTTTTCTATATGTTGCCCAAAAAAAAAAAATCTGTTAAAGACAGCAACTTTCTCCATTTTTTCCTCAGGAATCACTTTAAGGCCTTGCACACTTTCCCACGCTTGCAGATTGCAGGTTATAAATGCGTGGGAGTAATGCAGTTTCGATCAGTCAGGTAGGCTGGGTTTCTGTTAGCTGGCTGCATACCTTTGAGCCCTATCAGCACACAGTGATCAGTGGAATTCCTGGCATTTTTGTCATAGCATCAGAGGCAGTACTTTACAGAGTAAATACCAATGACCTGCTGTTCTGTCAGGGCTCTGTACTTACCTTTTATTTTCAAGTCAAAGGTTAGGCCTATTTATGTAAATCCTCAGCCATGGGCCAAGTAATCTGACCTCCTGGTTTTCATTCTCCTAATTGTTTCAGGTATTTTTCTTGAAAAGTTTGGTCAGTTAAAGCTAGGGATCTTTTTTAAGGCGCCTTTGAAGGGCTCTAGGGGCTTTCATAGCCCACCCAGTTTGCAAAGTGGAAACATCAGTGACCTGATGCCCTGGGCACTTATTTAAAATTCATTACCAGGAAATAAGGTTTTGATATATAGACCCTCCATTCTGAAGAATATGTTAGGGAACACATGCATGCCATTTTTTACTTTGGATTATGTGATCTCTGAATCCACATAGAGAGGCCATAATAATATACACTCCTGTTTGCCCTTCATTTCAAATAAGAACATTATTCAGCTGTGGATAGTTTTGACTTTCCACATGCTGACCACTGATTATACTTCCTTTGTGACTTCACACTTTACCGTGTCATTTTATTCTTAAAAAGGTGTCCAAAGATGTATAACATGAAAAAGAAACTTACTGCTTTCCAACCCTTTTCTCTGAGATTCATCACTGGTTATATTCTAAGATTAAAAACCAAGATTAATATCTTCTGAATAAGAGAGAAATACAGCCAGTATACTCATACATAAAGTAGTACAGCTGCTCTAGATCTTGTCCATCACTATCACCCATGGGCATAGAAGCTACGTATTTCCCATATGACCAAGAACAGCCATAGATAACTCCATTGTGGGAATTATTCTCACCCTTTATCAGATATATTAGAACTTGAAACCCTTATCAGATCATTACTTCCTCTTCTGACCATGGATAATCCACATAAAATGCATGCTATCACATTTCAGCATTTATTTCTGCCCTGTTCTTGCTCCAATTAAATGTCACTTTAAGGTATGTATTGGAAAAGGATAATTACTATAAGAAGAATATGTTCTTTAGATGGTGCTGGTACCAGAGTTCATGCTGCCATCCGAAAGCAGCAACTCTAAACTGGAATGCGTCTTCTACATTTTAGGCCTGTGGGGACCGAATGCACAATCAGAGAGCTGAGGTTTCAGCTTCTGGGGCATTCATTACACAGCTAATTCTCCAGGTGTATTCCTTTTAATTATTGGAATAGTCATTTTTCTGCTCCTGGTGAAAAGAGGATTGCAAGAAACCAGGCTAAGTGAAAAGCGCCATTTACATTCTGCACTGCTGTGTGCTATTGCCTAGAATTACAATGTTCATTTTTTCAACCCTCAGGTAACTACGGCCTCATTCTGAGAAAAAAAAATTTCCTGCATCTCATACCCAGCAACAAAGGAACACTGAGAAAACATTAAGGAAGAAAGGTCAAGTCCCTCCATTTGAAACCATTAGTAGCTAAAACATGTAGGCTGGGCTAGAGTTAACAGAAATTGCTAAGGCAAACAGAGAGATGGTGGCTTAAAATAATGACAATTATCAGAAAGTTGAAATACAAGTCAAATTGTCAGAGAATGTGAAACCACGGGCAGGCTCTGAGAACCCACACTTAGGAGAGAAACTGTCAGTACTTCTCCCCACCATTCACAATTTCACAGGCCACTTCCCATGCTCAACTATAATTGCTCAATGTCTCTGCAGCAACTACAACTGTTATTTACATGCCAAATTTTGAAAATACTTTGACTGACTTTCTTTGAACTATAGGAGTTGGCATCATTTGGTAAGGCAAGTTCCCTGAGGACACCATTTGAGACCGTGCCCTGTAGTACTGCTTCCAACTAGCAATCCCAAAGGGCACATTATTATTGATGCTTCTAGACCCCTTAAAGGAAAGAACAGCACCAAATCATTACAACACTGAGCTCTATTGTTTTTTTCATGTAGCCATCTTTCTAGCATAAAATGAAAGGGACTGTATAGCCTAGCTACGCCAAGAGGATGAGTGATGTTTTTAAGTTTCATCGTAAGTACTTTCAGCACATGGAGTCAAATTCTGCACATCCTTGCCTATCAGCCTTGCCTCCATCAACACTGAATGCATAGCACACGTCAGGCTACAAAACAGCTGAGGAGAGGGCATAGAAGACCCATGGGGTGGGGGACAGCTAGACTTTCTCTCCCCTAGACCAGCCAGCACAGGATGAGGCCAAGACATTGACACCAACCCATTTGCCTTCCCAAGATATCCGCAAATTAAGTTAACATCACCCTGGCTGCAGTGCAGGGTGTCTTTGTACCCCTCTGTATGCATTCATTGCCTTGACCTGAGTGGGAGCCAATGTGGCAGTGGGATTTGATCATTTCAGGCTGGGACCCAAAGCATTTCACAAACCCAGGTGGAGACATAATGCAGCTGAGTGCAAAGTCCAGCCTCTCTGAGGACAGTCTGACTGTGAAGGAGAAAGGAGGTCCAGCAGTATGCAGACGAACTACAAAATAACTTAATTAAAGAGTCCATACTCAGATAAACTTGGATGTAAAATACATAAAGGGAATGAAGGTATACAGGCAGATACAGCAGAGCAAGAGGAAGGGTAAACTGCTGTAGGTTGAGGTTCCATAAGAACTTGACTAATCCAAGTCCTCCCCTTTCATTCTCACCTCAGCCACAAATTCCAGCTAGCTCTTGCATGCCAGTACTAGGCTGTGACCCTGCCGTGGGCTGATTCAGGGAGTTAAACCAGGTAAAAAGTAACTCTGCAGGAAAAAGCAGTAGTCTTCATTCAGCTTAGCTCCCTGAATTGGCTCGTGTCACAATCAGACAAATATCAATGCTGGCAAGGAGAGAGGGAGCAAGATGCAGGACCGAGCTGTGATGGCTCTGACTTAGATAGACCTAAATCTCTTTGGACATGCGCCCCTAGACAAAGAGATAAACTAGTCTGTGTACCTCATCACAAGCATGAAATAATTCCCCAAGCTACTGCTCACATTTCTATTTACACAGCAAGCCCCTGCTTCAGAAGAGTGCATGACTATATATCTTTCTGAGGCAACAAACATTTTTCTTCCATGCAGAAAAATCCATTTTATTCTGCACTCCTCAAACACAACCGCCAGCTAAGCCTACAACCTGCTTGACCCTTAATTTTTCTACTGGGCCCCTGACCAGTATATAAGACCTGAACTCCGAGGGCTGTTCAGCAGGGCTTAAACAGCTGATCAGATCTCTGCCAATTTTTACAGGCTTGTTGAAAGACAAAAAGAGCATTCCAGTTCAGCTCAGTTGGGCTAGCTAAACCACAGCATTCCCAACTGAGTCCAGCAGGTTTTGACTCAGTGCTATTGTTCTTAAGCACGTGGTAGACACAACTCTTACTTGCTTCTGTTTTTGTTGTTTTGGTTTATTCTAAAGCATTGCCTCTCTTTCCTCTCCCACTCCTGGCAATGTTTCATGGGATTTTGTGTTTTAAACACACGGCTTTCAGAATCAACAATTCTACAGATATTTCCATTTTCCTCCGTAGACAGCCCTTTTCTCTTTAGAGACAATGAGATATTATACCACTTTTGACTAAAAGATTCTTGACAGCATCTTAGCCTTACTCCAGAAAAGTACACTGTTTTATTTAATGTCCACGTAAGCCCATCTAGAAGTCACAGATAGAGACATAAGCCATTTTCCATCAATACTTCACTTACCAGAAAAAAGTACTTAACTCAAATGTCCACCTTCATATTACAAGTTAACTCAGTCTTAGATTTCCTACTTACTCTTTCACAAAGCTTTTGATTTAGTTACATATAAAGCTAGTGCATAAAGCTGGGTGCACATGATGTAGCTAGCAGCCTAACCACTGACTTGGTTATCTTACTTAAAACACTATCTTGATCCTCAGTGCTTTATGTGGTATTTACTGGTGCAACACCACCAGTTTTGTTTTCTTGGTCCAAGACAGAGAAAATATATTCCATGTCCTACTGCCACCATAACAATTTGCACACTTCCTGAACACAACCCATGACTACAGAATGTAGCCTTGGCAGCCCCATTTGTGTAGCCATAGGAGTGCTGCCTCATACTTATGATCACCGGTCACCAGTGCACTCACAGCCCTGATCCTCTGGCACCACCTCTGGCTGCGTGCTGCCTACTCGACCTTCCCAGCACACCTTACAGCCCTGGTCCTATAACCATCCTAAGCAGTGTCCTTCCCACACCTCAGCTCCTTCTCCACCTGCGTGCACCCAGGCTTCCTCCTTCAGGTAAGCAAAACACACAAGGGCATGGTACAAACTGGCAAGTCCACACAAGCCAGATGTGTAGCCAGAAGGCACAGCTGTGTGGTGCACTGCCATGTATCCTGCAAGGTACATACATTGTCCTCGTGTTTGCGACAAAAATCTTCCCTCAGAGAAGGTGCGAGGACAGCAAAATTGGAAATACTCGTGCAAGCTTGTATAGCCTGCCTTAATCCCATGACCCAGCCTCTCTTAGTTCTTGGTCTAAACACCTTTCTTACATCCACATGCCTCGCTTTCACTCTCTGCCAGTGGTCTAAACAACCAATCTGGGCTAATCAGAAGTTCATACACAGGAGAAATGGAAGGGTTTCTAGCCCCGTCTCCACACATTTTAGCTTGGGTGTGAAATGAGGCTTCATTCTCAGGGGAGATATTTGGGTCACAGTCAATGATGGAGATGACCTACTTCAGTATCCTTAGGAGTTACTTTTACTCTCCGTTTCTTACTCAAGAGCCAGGCCCAGGCAGAGGTATTACCGCAATATTGCAACTGTCCCAGTAAAACCCGCCAGCCCTGACTGGATCTTGGCACCCCTCCTAATACCCCTGGAACCATTCACCTCTTCTGCCTGGGCTGCTGGCATGGGAATAGACAGACCATCTCGGCAAGCCGCACCAGGCCATCCTTGCCCTTTGGTACATGCGCAGGATCAGCCCATTACAGAGGGCCGTTTCAGCATATGCAATGCAATTATGTCAATATCAAGACACAGTGGATTTCTCTCCAATGTAATTTCATCAAATCAAGAAAAAATGTCCTATTTCCTACAGCAGTAAGTTGACTTCCTCCTCCCCTCTCCCAGATACAGCATTAACCTTTGCCACTCCAGCAACCCACTCACTGAATTGTTGATAGCTACTAATTTAAAAGGTTTTTAACAGACTCCAAAACTGGACTGAATTAAATTATGAGCATCATTGTTATAGACACAAATTTTAATTCGGATTTCTGAAGTAGGCAATCACAGTTTATATGTATACTTATAAAAACACACACATCTTTACTTACATGTTTTTATACATTACACAGAACATGGCCCTCCTGTGTGTGGGTATGGAGAAAATGACATAGCTTGTGAATTGAAAATTCAGATGCCAAGTGGAAGCTGAATAATATTTAACCCCTTAAAAATGTTCCGTTCACAAACTAGGAAGAAGCCCATTTTGCAGCACTCTCCCAAAGAGCACAGACCACCTAAGGAAGATTTCTTCCACCCTGGCCTCTGTTGACAAGACCACTGCTCTGGACCCTGTCAGCTGGTGCATCGTGGTTGAAGGTAGCTATAGTTCTGAAGTTCAGAGGCAGAAGTAGTAAGACTTTGAAAAGAGGAGCTAGTGTCAGCTCTCACTGGATGACTCAGGACATTTCAGTTTTATCCTGAAGAGCTTTTTTTACACCCAAAACTGAGGCAGATTCAGAATTTGAAGTCTGGTCTAGATGGCAGCAAAAACTGTTTGAAATGCAACTTTAGTGAACCCTAGAGGCTCAATATATGGAAGATATTTTCCTCAGTAACAACTGAAAATACCATGCTTCTCTTACAGAAAAGATGCAGTCCTTGTTCTTTGAAGACAAAATTAAAAAAAAATAATATAAGAAATACATGAGAAATTTTGTGAAAAGAAACTGCAATTTGCTGAGATCTGGCACAATTGACTGCAGCACTGCACAGACATATTCTGTCCTATTTATAAAGAGATAAAATGTCCCTCCTAAAAGTCTTCTTCCATTCATTTCTACACAAGCATGACTTACATCCCCCTTCAAATGACAGAGCTCCATTTCCCTAAGTGGTTGTTCTGCCTCCTCACAAGTTAAGTTCTTCCTTTAAACAAATAAACAAATCAAATGGATATATATTTTTTCTACATTTGTTTTCTATCTGTCTATGAATTAATTGATTTAAATTGACAGGCCAGAGGCAGATTTTTGGTTTTCTAGTTTAAGCTTATCTTATTTTATAGAAAATGAGCAAGAGAAGTCAACTATACCTCAGTCATCAGGGTTTTCAGAGGGAAGGGAGAAATGGAGATTGTTTTCTAAAATCTAGTTTTGATTCATCTCAGAGGCAAATTAGTTTTCTTTTACTCTAGCAAAACAAGGTGTAGAACCATTTTGTCACTGGTCTGTTTTTAAAAGGATTTCAACAAGAGATATGAACTGTGCCTTCATTTTCAATCTATAGAAGAGCTATAGAAGTGTTTCTTTAAAGGAAAGAGGCATTAAGAAATGTTATTGAAATGTGGGAAAATAAATAACTTTTATCCCTCATGATCAATATCACTAAAGGCGAGGATACGATCAGAAGCATAAATCTGAGACAGAGCTGAAACTCCCCCTGTTGGCATCTGGTAGGCAAGCAAGGGCAGTACCTGAAAAACATCTTTCCTGCATCTTCATAAATCTTTTGGGATTTATTTAAAATGAACAGGTACAAATCTTCAGTTATTTGCTCCTTAATGCCAGCCAGGAATTAAATTAGCTAGATCTTCTAAAATCTGTGCCACTGCTTCCCACTGAGCCTTGTGTTTGGCAAACTGTGAGATCTGAAAGTGGAATATACCCACATTATGGTGCAGACTGGTGAGGAGAAGCTGCAAAGTAAGAAGGAAAATTAACCACAGGGTGCAGTTCAGTGAAAAAAAAAAAAATAAAGAAAAAGGAGCCTCAAGCCATCCTGAGAGTTTGGGGACAAGGGAGCAATACCTGCTCAGTAGAGATGACAAGCATCAGGCAGTGCTTTTGCTACCAGCCTGTGAATTTATCCTTAGGTTCAAAAGGCAGTGATGACACTATCAGTCAATTAATCCATCATCAAAAAAAACCCCCACAAATAAACAAATTGATCTGTGGAGCTGTTCCCTATCCAATGGCAGGGGAAAAATAGAAAAAGGAAGAATTACTGAAGTTAGTCTGGCTATGGGTAGAAAATTACTCTAAAGTCATTGAATCCACCTAGTAAGCCCACTCACTTCGTGTCACAAAAGCTACACATCCTGGAGGAATTCTTCAGCAACCATGTCTCAGTCATTCTGCCAACTATATTTGCTGTCTTTTGGAGCAAATTCCTGCAGTCCTTTTGGTACACATGTATTAGGGTTAGTACAGGCAGTACTATTCTCCTGCAGACGGAACATATGCTATGGGTCTTTTTGTTCCTTCCTTGTATCTAACGGTTCTTCTAGCTCTCCAAATTCAGAGGAATGAATCTGAGGATGCCAAAGACAAGAACTAACAAGACAGTTAACACTGCAGAGACAATACAACTGTGAGAAAACAAATCAGCCATGTGGACCACCAGCACCTACATCTGCTAACCTGCTGAGTGTAGAAATATTACTTTTGACATTAATGTCAAAACCATATGATGGCCAAATATTTCCAGCATTGTTTGCCATACAGAAATATAGGAAGATTCCATTCCAAACATGTTATGGAAAATATTGTATAAAGTCCTCTTTATATAAAGTAACATCACCATGACACAGTTGAGTGAGGAATTTATGTGGCTGTGGAAAGGGCTGGACAGCACAGCCTTGTGATATGCAAGATCTGGGAGGAAATATCCCATCCCTTTCTCATAAAAAGCAGGAGATACAGAGGATTGCCTTAAACCATGTCCAGTTTATTCTTTCCAAGGGAGGAAGCATTTTGCAGCCGGGGTCAAACTCTGTGCCTAAATGAGTACTGAATGAGTCCTTTCCTCTACAGCAGTCCTACTGACCCATGTGCACACCCTCGAAGAGTGAAGTGCTATCCACAATGACTACAGATGTCAGAATCTCATTCTGCTGGATTGACCCTGCATCTCTGCAGTTCCTGCTGTAGCTGTGCTACACTAGCAGGAGGTCTGCTCTGATCTTTCTCTTCTTGTGAAATCATTATCCCAGGAAAAGCTAGCTAGTCATTAAATATTAAATGAAATTAAACTCAGTACATGCAGTTTTTCTGACAATTTATTTTACCGACAGAAGAATTTTGTTCCTACTTTTCCAATAAAAATGTGAAGAGACTACAGAAGTGTTTTAGCACTACACTAAGAAGCAAATATCATTTCTGTCTGTTTACCCAGGGGAGGAAGAGTTAATCACAGACACACGGCCCCACAATGTACCACATCAGGAGCAGGAAGTCAAGTTCAAGCATTCTCTATACTGTCACAGTAAATGCTGGCACAGAGTTTCTCACCTTGGTGTAACAACCCATTGGCCTCCCCTTTTCTCAATTCATGTTTGTGAGCCAAGGGGAGCAGACATGCACACTACAGGCACGTGACAGTCCCTGTAGAGCTCACTCATCACTCCCCTCTTATGGCATTTCTGAACCAGAGAAAACTACATATGGACTTTGCCCGTGGCAGAAATCATATGTAAAACAGTCATGTTTTGATAAGCCATTCGCGAGGGTGCTTGGAGGTCCTACTAAGCCCCCTGAGAGTACAGGGGTGATAAAGGCACTAGGAAAAAGCCGACAGATGGCAGTAGGCAACTAGCATAGGAAGTGGGTGTCTGGGGCAGGAGGTTCCTGCAGAGCAGCCCCTGGCAGCTGGATGTCTTGAGTGAGACATCCATCCTGAGCGTCCTGCTGAGGGCCACCATACATAGACTCGCTGTGCAACATCTATAGAAGCATTCATTAGTCACCTAATTTCAATTTGGAGGCATTAGCAGTGGTTGTCCAAAGACACTGGTGTTCTAGAAGAATGACATCTGCAGCACCATGTGTCCCCAGTGCCACACAGAAAAAGTCATAGAGGTTCCAAGAAGAACAAGGCTGTGCATAATTCTTACAGCAGGCTCTGTGTCTACACAGAGGGTGTTGGTCAGGTGTTTCCTTCCTAGATGTCAACTGCAACTCAGCAGGTTGACCCAGCACTTACTCAGATGTGAAGTGCTCAGACAGCCCCATGACACTGCTCCCCTGTAAGCAGCAGTAAAGAGTCAAGAGCAGCAGCTTCAGCAGTTCTGCTGTGGTCGTGCAAGTCTGCTCTGAGTGGCAGCACTTCATCCCAGGATACAAATAGCCACAAAAAGTTTCAACATTGTTTCATGCTCATTCACGAGCTCTACACAATGAGCAACTTTCCTTTGAGCATCCTTATAACCCTACACAGCAATCCTAAGACTACCACTGTCCTGGCCTGAAGATCACCATTCTCATTTCCCACATGTGTTTACAACTAAATAACTACTTTTACTTTAAGATTGTTTCGGATGCTAATATATTAATCTTTATTCCGATAGAACAAAGTGTTCCTAGTTTCTTAGGTTTTGTTCCTTTCTGAATGTGCTATCTGTGAATGGAGTAACTTTACTTTCAGCCTCAAGTGCTTCTGCAGAAGCATTTCAAAATGAAGGAACTTGGGGAAAATAATTTTCTGGAGTGCTTCAAGAAAACTGAAAATCACATGATGTGATTTTGAATTATTGCAATGTACTAAATGACTTAAAGTTGGAATTTTTCAAGGTTCTTCTAACTATTCAGAGAGATAGAAATATAAAACATAACACACCTTAGTGCTTTCACTAGTTCTTTAGTCTCAAATCAAGTACTCTAAATGATCACAATGCTACATTTTATTCAGAAAAGGTGAAATTCATTCATTCTGCATAAATCCTGACTCATCAGTCAGAGCAACAAGTAGGAAATGCAGGGAAGATCACTGCACTGTTCAAAATAAGCAGACTAGCAGAGTGATCCAGAGCACTTAAAATTAGGTTCTAGTTCTGAATCATCCTCTAGAGAAGTCTCTCTTTTACCAGTAAGTGCAAGGGGAGTTTAGGAGGCAAGTCTCCATTGGCTGAAGCAAGCCACTGTGAATTACCCCTTTCACTCAGACCATCTGTTCCCTCACAGCTCCATAGTATTCCACCTGTGGATTCTCTTGCTACACAGCTTCACCATGGAGTTAAGGGAAACTGAGGGCATTTTGCCAGTCATCCACGTCTAGAGCAAATTCTCATTTTTCTGAATGTTCATCCTCAGAAATCACCCTTGGAAAATGTAGAACACAACCAGCAGGAAAAAAACCTTGCAAACAAAGGAAAATGAAAGAAGACCTGAATAAACAATAAAATATCAGTGCCAAAGGACATTGGTCTGTGTTGCCTGTGGCAGCAAGACGCACAAAATCTTTGCCTGGTTTTTACTGCAATAAGCGATGAAGAAAAACCTGCTTGCAAATATTTATTCATATTTGAAATACATTAGTTTTATGATATTTACAGTCAGTATGTATCCACTTTATTTGATCATTCAAGC
This sequence comes from Nycticryphes semicollaris, assembly GCA_013400055.1. NCBI lineage: Eukaryota > Metazoa > Chordata > Aves > Charadriiformes > Rostratulidae > Nycticryphes > Nycticryphes semicollaris. The sequence continues at coordinate 765,612 of VXBJ01006365.1, forward strand.
ACCCACATTCTACTGAGCTGTGTATTTAACAATAAAATTGACAATTTGTACTGCTTGGTGTGCTACAGAAGCCATTCAATCAGAGAATAGAAATGATTTGACCACAAATTTGCAACTGTAAATATTTATATCTAAGCATTTGTAAATGATGTGCAGTACAAGAATAATTGCCAAATCAATTCAAAAGGCAAAACTGAATAAATTAATGGCTATGAATTATTAATGAATTTTACCTTCTCATACAGCAAGTTCATTATTTCTCTGTGCAACCAGTAAGCAGCTAATATGTCTGAGTGCATTTAAAATATCGATTAGTCTTCTGGATACACTATTCAGAGCATTTAATCAACAGAAGATTTCAATAAATATTAAACTTGCATTTGGGAAAATATAAGAAATCTAGGTTTTAGGGATAATGCATGCTTATTCCAGAGAATAAGGAATAAGTATTTGCAATTTATCCAAAGTAATGAGAGAATTTTCCATACTTATTGAGCTCAGACAAGTGTAATAATAAAGTGCTCAAGAATTAATTGTCTGACAATCTTGCAGATTGGAAGGATTGAATTCAAGAGAAGAGATTCAATTTATCTTGCGAAGATCAGTCCAAAAGACAGACCGTAAGAACGTCCCAACCAGCTACATTCTGTAGAGAAGCTGTCATTTTCTCCAAAGGCCAGAGAAATTTCTTTCTCTTGTAAGGAAGAAAAGCCACAAGACACATTTCTTATACCTTGGCGACCCTGGTAAACCCTGGGAATGGGTGTGGAGACAGGAAATGACAGTGGCTTCTGAGGAGATTTGCTGTTTCGTTGTGAGATGAGTCCCCAAGACAAACTAGAGACGTCAGACTCAACTGCTCCACTTACCCCCCACAAGCTGGGCATGAGTTTCAGCCCTGTAGACTCCATGTAGTAAACCTTGCTGCCAGTCACATGCACAGGCATAATATCTGTGCTGGAATTGCTCGTGAACCCAACGCATCTCAAGAAGGACCCACCCCTGCCTTTGACTTTCCTTGAGGACAGTGCATTAAGTTCTGTTTCTGACTTCAGGCAATAGATTTGAACACAAGTGCTGTAGGTCTGCAATACCAGTAGGAAAAACAAGTTGCAATATTCTCTCTGGGAGACATCTTTCCAGTTGCTAAGGTAAAAATACCAGGAACAAGATTGGGATTAATGGGAGCTGTAAGCAAATTCTGCTTACTTGCCAGCTAAGTCAGTCAGAAATGCTTTTAAAGCTTTGCAGAGGCCAAACCTGTTGATAATGATTGTATGTTAGAACGTTTTATCCCAATTATTTACACTTATTTTCTCATGCGTTGTTTAGCATTGTATGCATTTATATGAGAGAGGGGAGGGAAAAAAGCAGTATCCCTTGCCTGTCACAATTAACTACAGCTGCAGAGGAAGTCCAGTCTCAAATTTTATCTTCAGAGGGAGATATCATTCTACTGTTAGCCCATGCAGCAACTTCAAAAAGCAGATTGTTGATGACAGCTTCTGTTTTATGAGACTGTTTCCTTCATAAAAACATCTTCATATTTTAAATCTCTCCTGCTGCTCCTTTCGTTTCTGTTCTTAGGCTGAGCAACTCTAGTTCAACCTTCTTCACAGGTCGTGTTAGCTAACCCTGATACCAGTCTTTTTGTTTTCCTCTCAACTTTAATTTGCTTACAAAAGTATAACTCCAGCTAGGTATACAGCTAGCACAAATTCAGGCCAATGATGCACCATGACATCTAAAATGTGACATAGCTGTCAAGTCACCTGTACATTCATAACTGCCATGGGTTTCACTGTTTTCAGTATACTGTGGTGTTAATCTGGAAGGACATAAACCACACTTTGAGAAACTAAAATGAACACTATTGGCAAATTTGTGCAATACACAATACAGAGGGAAGAAGGTTGCTCTGTGTGTGTACCAGCTAAAGAGTTATGTATAGATAAGGAAAGCCATGGGAAGCTAAGATTATCTGTATTTCTTGTGTTTTAGTTAAAAAGAGTCTATGTGCAAGACCGTTCTTAGCTGGTCCTCACTGCTGTTAATAAAGTGCAGAATTCAGATTAATTCAATATACAAATCATGTGTTCATCATCAATTTATATCGGTCCAGTCATTTGGATAGATGCAGCCACAAAAAATTACCTTAGCCTGGGTGTGTTTCCTTGGGCTCCTCCATAGACTATGAGAGTCCCAGGAAGACTCCCTGGGATGTTCTCTGCAGCACCGTATCTCTCTCCACTGAAAAATTCACTCTCACAGAACAAGTTTAAGGAGACAAGGAACTCCACGCTACACATGGGTTTTGTGAGCTCTTACACTGGGCCTGTATCAACTAATTGAAAACAAATCCAGAGATGTTTTTAAGCTGGCTGTCGTAAGCCAACCTGCCAAGTTGAATGCTTTATTTTACTGGGAGGTATCTTTCTTTACTATAATGAAAGAGCTAGCTTTGTAAAAATAAATGGAACAACTATGCAAAGAACAAATGGTCATCAGATTTAAATGGGGCATGTGACTTAAATGCAAAATTACTGCTAAAGGACTTCTAAAACTACCAAATTATCTATAACTCAACTTCAGCCTGGAATGACATTTCCATTTTTTTTCGATACCCTATTGCTGACTAATACATAATGTTGTTCTACTCTCATCCCTAAATCTTCCTCTGCCATACTGCTGCTTAGCAGACAAGATCCACCTGGCATTTATATTCCCCTTCCTAAATGTCACAGTCCATACACTGAACATCCTTCGCTTATTCGTCTCTGTCTGACCAATTTCTCTATTCATTTCTCTGACCAAGTTAATTTTGAACTCTGATCACATCTTCCAGAAGATGCAACACCACCAACTGAAGTGTCAGATTTAAAAAACCTCTCTTCCATCAGTCAAATCGTTTGTAAGAAAGAGAGGGATTTTTGCATCTTATTGTGTGTCAGAAATAGCGTAAGATGTATTAGATCCCTCTAGCTTGATAGCACTGACCCTTTTCTCTTCTTTGAGAATAATTTCCAGCCATTTATGAAACTGACTGATAGTGATTATCGTTCGGCATTCCCATGAGTGAACTGAAAAACCATGGTCATATGGAGTGCAGACCAGTTGTATATTTCATAGAGTCTGGAGACCATTCGGGGCAGGAATGTGAGGAATCTCCTGCCTGAACTTGATTTGTGAGTATGTTTTAGTTTGCAAATCCCTCGTTTAAAAAATGGACCACATTCTGTCATCACTGACTCAGGGGAGGGCTTGCTCACAGTAAGTGTGAGGAATGGCCAGAGCTGAATGTTTTGTATGTTCCCTTGAAGAGAAAACAGAGAAAACTTCCACCGTATACTTGAAACCTTAAAAGCTTCACACAATCCCAGAAACAAGACTTCAGGTTAACTGTAAGTAGCTGTTAATGTGTATTAGTGACAAACTACACATGTAGCGGCAGTGCAGACTGTTAACTGGGCTCTTCCAGACAAGAACCATTTTATCCAGGTGTCCTCTCAGGGGAAATAATCACAGTGCAAGCTCCTCCCTCCTCATCTTCAGTCTATACAACCAAGGGGGAGAGGAGAGCTCCAGATAAGCATTTTAAAAGCACAAATGTTTGTTAAAACTTTTTTAAACTTCACTTTTGTTCAAGGGCACAGTAGAGCAAATCTCTGGAGCGCTTCCTCGTTTTGTTCTGGCTGAACTTAGCAATACAGAATTTTTGGAAACCTGTGGTTCATGATGAATACCAGGAAGATTTTCAAGTTTCCTATCAGGCTTCTATTAATTTAATTCAGTCCAAGCTTTGGGAAAAGTTTCTATACACCAGGAGGAAGAGCTATAGCTGTCACGCACTGACTTTCCCACTGGCATGTCCAACACTACGGGTTAACCCAGGCTTTTGTTGGTCACACTGGGGTAACGTTCCATGTCCTCCCTTGCTTTGGGTGGTCAACCAGTTTCCCAACTCACAGCTGACAAAACTGAAAATATTTCTCACTTTCTTTCCATCATATTGCTTCTGCACATTCTCCTGCACTAACATCACCTGCCTTCCTCACTCCTTCCCTCTACAACATATGCATAGGAATCCCTACCTATATAACCTGTGTTCTCCCTCCAGTCTTATCTTCTTGCTTTTATATTTTTTCCACCAAAATTTTCCAGACTGCACACCCACAGAAAACATAGAATGATAAACAAACCCTAAATATCTTACCACTAGAAAATTACTGTAACAGATATCTACTGAAGCAAGTGTTCCTCTGATTTATCACTCCCCCATTCCTTTTGCTCACTCCTACTACTACAGATATACCGACCCAGCAATCTCTACAAAGAAAGAGCTTGACCTTTATATTTCCCAATAAAGCATGTAGCAAGCTTTGGTGCAATATCACCAGATCTTGTTCAAGTAGATTTTCCTATCCCTACAGATGCAACACAAGAAGCCAAGCCACAATGAAAGGGTTTTCTGCAGTAGATTGTTACTTAATAATGAGTGCATGCACACTGAAGACTGAGCCAAAACTGTATTTGCCTAACATTAATTTTTAGAATTACCGAAAAGCAATTCTGAAATCACTAAGAATCACAACACCGATTTGAATAGCAATCAGAACAAGATTTTTACTATCACCATGGATACAACTGATGTGGACTCAGAATTTAAGCAAAAAAGCCAAAATTTCACATTTACACTGTTGGACAGAAGAGCTCATTCTGTGTTAATAATATTTAGAATATGTCTTCCATATAAAGAAAATTGTAATCAAAATAAAAGGCAAATCTTGCTCTGCTTTTTGTTGGAATACAAGAAACATGTAAGCATTCCCCTTTAGTTACTTCAATTTTATGCTTGTGTCCTGCCTGTAACATCAACACAATGCAACGCAACAGTGAGGTAAGGTGATACTGATGCTTCAAATGCAAAATAGTCATGTGATCTTTTAAACATTTTGAGAGTAACTATAACTTTCCTGTATTCCCATCAGGCCCAAATGGCAACACTATTCCTTGGCTTTATTATGACCAAGATTATAATTGTATTCAGATACTTCACTCACAGAGTTTTCAATGAATCTTAAGTATCTGAATGCCTTTAAAAATGTGGTCCCCTGAGTTTATTATCAGATATGAATCAAAAACTGCCCATGGATCAAATCAGTGGAATGTCGATAGGTATTTTGCCTTGTTCCAGCTTGAGCACTTCTCACGCCTCTATTCATCGTTTTTCCTTCACTGATGCCTTCAGTGCCTTCTGGAAGATCTCAGATGCAAAAGCCAGTGCAGTTACAGACACCCAGTACCAACTGCAGAGAACAGTCACAGCTGAAGGGGACAAGGGGGAGGGAGGACAGGGAGAGGAGCGTGCGGGAATTATTTTCTCTGGTGCCTTCATGTAAACTTTTTTTAGAATTGCATTAAAAAAACAGCTGTATCAGACTGAACTAAATATGCATCAGTCTGGCTTGGACAGTGGCCATGGGCCTAGAGAAAGGTATAAGAACAAGATAAAGATACCGTGATATTACTTTGACAAAGTCTCCCAGTTTCCAGCAATTTATTAAACTAAAAGCAGTTTTTGCTTATAGTTCTTGACAAGTTCTTCTGTAATGCCTCTAACTGCTTTCTGAGCATCAAATTAACACTGTGCACTGTGACAAGGAGTGTCACCCTTCATCGTGATGGAGAATCTAACTCCTTACAAGAAGAGTGGGCTTACACGATGCTTCTGTTTTGCGCAGGCTGGCTGATGGTTCTCTCCACTTCAACATTATTTTTCCTAACTAGATGCAAATAGGAACATTTAGTAATTAGACTTCACAAACATAGATACTTCACAGAGTCATAGAGTGGATTGGGTTGTATGGGACCTTTAAAGATCATCTAGTCCAACCCTCTTTCAGGTGCCTTTTAATTTAGACCGCTGATACCAAGAGTTAAATCTATCTACCCAGATGCGTTCAGACAACTGCAACTCTATTCCAGAAGTCATGTTAGCTATATTTGCTCAGCATACTATCACAGATTAAAAGTTCTTCTTTTCTTTCTTTTCTCCCCACAAATTTAACCTGGGACTCAAAAATAACCTTCTAGGTAACAGAAATTGACAGATTGCCACAAAATGTTTCCATTTCAGTGAGTTAGTACTTCTGGCAAAAAACGAACACAAAACTATTTAGTGAGGAATTTCAAAGTTGCTCTAATGAATGACTTAACTAGGCTCCCCAGGCCTTGCTCATGGTTCAGTATACACGCTGAACCCTGCCTGATAACATTTGGCTTAGTTTTGTATCCCTGAAAAATAAACAGAAGGCTTGCCAGTGGCTTCAGTGGGAACAGATTGAGGCTATAAAGAAATCAAGACAATTTCCTTCTGGAAACCAGTAGCTTTCTGTTAATAGAGGAATCCAGAGGAAGAGAAAGCAGCATGACCTGTGGAAACATTTTGTTATCTCAAACAATCCAGCATTTTGAAATAGAGGACATGTAATTAAAATGTAGGAATTGAAAAAGAAAAATAATCTCTGAGTGTGCATAGTAGCAGCCCTGGCAGCAGCTGCTGCAGGGCAGGAGAGAGAGGCAGGGACATGTCAATGGGTACTGAGCCATAAAAGTCCTCTTAGAGGTGGGTAAGAGAGGGCCACGCTGCACTTTCTGCCTGGCGGCCAGCAGGACCAGTGTCCAGCACTAGCTTGGCTCATACGCATTGGCTGACGTACATTTTCTACGGAGAGCCTGATGAGGAAATGAGAAAAGAATGATATTTTCTGAAGCTGTTTGCATCCATTTGCAATGAAATGATGAAGTAGGAAACATGCCATCACTGAGTGTCTGGTGGATCAAATACAGAACTGATGGTACAGCTTCTTGCAACTTTTTTCTAGCTTCATTTTACACTAAAAATACATTTGCCATTTCCTAAAAGGTCTCACAGATGCTTCTAGTCCACTAGAAAGTGAGAAAATCTCTTTATCCTGACATACTAAAGTCTGAGTTCCTCATTAACCTTTCTACAGGATGTGATCTCCTGTAGTTCTGCAAAAGAGACTTTGCTTGGCTGGGGGGTTCTTGTTTCCTGTTAGTTCATAGCTCTACAGGGAAATAACTGGTGGCTTCAAAGAAAAAGAGAGGAACAAAAATGGCAAGGGAGCAACAGAAGCATCTCTATTAGTTTTCTACACTAGGTTATCTCAAGATTGCTGTGCAATCACCTTATATTTAAAGAAGCCTAAGGGGAAATCAAGCAGTTCACACACAGTCCAAAATATTATATTATATTGTATCTGAATCAGACAGTGTTTAAAGCCCATTATAGCTAAAACACAATCACACACATGCACAGGCATCCCTATAATTTTTGCAGCAACACAAATTCTTCCCGGCTCACAAGCTCATGAATGCATCCAGAGCAGGAAGAACAACAGGGTGGGCTCAGGACTGCATCACAGAGCCCCATATAGGGCCAGGTGGCCTAACCACAAAGCAGATCTGTGCAGAGGCTAACCCTGAGCAGCTCCCACCTTTCCCCTCCCAGGTCCATCACCATGCTCCCTATCTCAGCACTTTGGGAGGTTGTGAGAAGCATTCAGGCCCATCAAGTCCTCCAGTTGAGTCTATGCAGTGAATGTAAACCAGCCAGATACTGTCCTTCACCAATCCTCTTCCTGAAGGCATACCTTCACCACCTACTGAGATCCCCTATTCAGCTACAAAGGAGTCTCAGCTTGCCTTCAGGACCTCTCTCATCCTCCCAGAGGCACTGGGACCAGTGGCATCAGACTGCCACGGGTCCTATTTCTCAGTCTCAAGAGACATAAGCATACCCAGGACCTCGTGCATACCACTTGCCCTCCATTCACTCCTCCCAGCAGCTCGCAATCACTTGGCTTCTTCCCACCAACATCCAAAGCCCAGCAGGTGAAGCAACTGGGGCTAAACAAGCACTCACGAAGCTTTGGTTTTCTACCTTCTTAAACCACTCCAGGAATTATTTGTTAAAAGGAACCACTCGCTACTGACTTATGAACAGTGGCTGTACTATATGCTGTTTCCCAACCCAATTACTGCCTGTAAACAGCTGTATGAAGTGAGGAAGGTGACAGAGAAAGGGCCAGAGAAGGGGCCAGGCAGCTTCTCCCCCTTCTCTGAGCAATATATCTAGGCAATTAGTCAGAGTGTGTCACATATCTTTAATGTGCACACAAAGGTGTTTTACCTAATAACTTTCTGCAGAAAATAAAAAGACCAAGTACATTAAAGCACCATAAGCAATCATAGCATTAATGTGATTTTTCACCTTTTTTTTTCAGTCATGCATCAAATAAAACATATTTCAGTGATTAAAGAAAACCCCATCCAATCTGCAAGTCCACAAAGCTGTTTCCAAAAACTGCTTTACCACTCTCACAGCCTTTTGACAATGGTGCACACAAAGGACACCTACCAAGGAGCTGCACCTCTCTCTGCAGCTCTTACACAGGCTGCTGGGACATACCACAGCCTGAATAAGGAGGTGGGAGACAAATCTCAACAGATTCCAACTCAAACATTTTAAACTTTCTTCCTTATGGCTGTAGCTTATTCGTCCTGCCCAGCTCCACTATTCTGATCTTTTATGGCAGGACTTTGTCATATATTACACATACCTTTTTACTGTCCACAGGCAAAGGTAGCAGTGGATAAACATTTGTTTTCCTCTCTTATGAATGGGCAGGTGCTGCCTAGGAAGTGATAAGTGAAATGATAAAGCTATAATCAAAGTCTTATTGTGTATTATGAGAAGAGTCGTATATTAAAGCTAGGTTCTGAGGTTTCCAATTTGGGTGATTTACATGATTTTATATCTTTCTTGATCCTAATAGGAACTCAAAAGCCTAAATCTTACCAAGATGTTCACTTTCTTGACATCCTACTGCATTGTGTGATTTTTGTAAAAATAAAAATGTAAGACCTTGGTGAAAAAACATAGATGTCATCCTGTAAAATCACATACAGCACGTGGAGGCAAATTCCAGGAACAATGATAAACGAGAATACTTTTCAAAAGGGAACACTTGAGGGTATTTTCACTGAACACACACATAAAAAACTGAAGATTTGTTTGGGTGCATTTTGAATGCCATTTAAAATGTATTAAAAAAAATAAGAAGAACTAAGCAACCAAAATCCTCTTCCTTTGTATATACTTTTAATGAAAGCACTTGCATCCTAGTTGTTTTCTTATGTTGTTTTTGAAAAATGGAAATCCTTCCTGCTAATGGGCACAACTGAAAAAGAACTGTTTCAGTTCAAATGTTTTCTAAGTGTGCCAAAACCAGACCATAAAGTGAAAAAAAAAAACAGAAGAACTAATGAGTTTACTTGTCTCCTAAAACTAAATTAACAAGCAAAAGCCTTTAAAGAACACCGTTCAGAAATATTGATATCAAAGAAAGAGACTGCTGATAATCCTGGATTCTTTTGCAATGACTCCATATTTTATTGCACAATTTATAAAGAGAATTGCAGCAATTGGAGTCCTTACATTACTACAAGAGATTAAAAGATTTTCTTATCAGACAGTTCAGAATTGTGATGATTCACACCTTCATTATTTCTTGAAACACTCTAGCTTCCTCCACAAGTACAGCAAAGGTTTTGCATGACTACATCCCTTAAACTAAACAGTGCTCCTGTCATTTTCCCACGGTGCTCAGAACAAACTAGGGGTGAAAGAGTAACCCTTTCAAGCCAGTTAAACAACCGTCATTATTTTAAAATAAATGAAGAGGAGCCCTGTTATTTACAACTGTGCTCATGTTTTATGCATGCCTTACCTTGGAGACATTTGATAGCCTCTAGAACACTTTGTTAGCTGTATTCTTCAATAATCGTTTGGTAAGAAGGTCACATTGGCCTATTCACACTGAAAAGGTGGAGATTTGCAGACACAGTATCATAACAGAACAAATGGAAAGACACTGGAAAATTATTTTCATTGACAGAATTTCCACACAAGCATAAAACCTGGGTCAGGGAGAGTCACTTCAGTTAAAAGTATATCTCAGTACTTCTCACTGCCAGGTTAAATTAAGGATACGCCCAGCCTGGCTGTACAGGGAGGAAAAACAGAATGAGAATAAGCCACTTGCAAGGAATTTCTTAAAATCAGCAAAGAGGAGCCATCATACTTACTGAGAGTTTTGCTGTGCTTGAGAACCAGCTGTACACAAATGTCTCATACTTCACACTTGCGCCACAGCATCCTCATATGAAATTATGTTTTGGTTCTGTAACTGGTAGGCATCTTCTCCACAGATGTGGGTTTTATCAGAAACGTCAGTGCTTCCTTGGTAAAATTTGTACAGGGTACACATTCAGGCTTGTAAAGGATGACGAGGTGCTATGTTACAAGTCCTGATTTAGGGCTTGTGTGTTTTAATTCTGTAGTTCCCACATTATTAACTCCAAATTATGCCCTCAAAGAAGTCAAGGGAGAAGCAGCTCTTCTGTTTTGTAATACCCCCCATTAAGAAATACTGAGAAGTAACTAATTTGGATACTGCCAGTCACATGCAAGATGCTTAGTCTCTTGCACAGACTCGGAGATGGCATGCTCTCTTCTGTGTATAGTCTTGCAGCAGGAAAGGTGAAAGCTCTCCTTTTTCCCTACAACATACACACACGTGCACTTCTTTCAGGAGGTTACAGTTCTGTTTTGAACACAAAGTATATACCTACTACACACAAAGGGTGGTACTTCTATTGTAATCTTATCATTGAGTTGTGTGGCTTACAGAGGTTGGAAGTGCTTTCTCCCTGGGATGTCATAGTGCAAAACAAAAACACAGAGCTGTATCACCTTCTATCCTAAGGAGCACTAAAAAGGTCCTTCAGTGACTTCCCAATCTCCATTTAGAGCTTCTTTGTAACTGAGTTTCATGGGTCAAATATTTAATAGAATATGAGACCTGTAGCTCATTTAGCTTTGTAGATAGCATATTGTGCTTGAGTCTATCATCCATTCATTCACTTGTGTTACATCATAAAGGTATTTTTTAGAAATAAAACATGAATAGGGAGACCTTTTTTTTAAAGCTTAGCGATTAGCTGGAGATTAGAATTCAATTGAACAATTTAGTTAAATATGGGTTTGTGTGTGTTGATAGGGCTACCCATTGTCACAGCAGGTATAAGATGTTTGGCAGCTTCCCAGCTTTGCTCTCCAGTGGGGGTTTGTAGCAATGCAAAAAAGCAGTGTCCCACCTTTCAGTAAAACAAAATATTTCTTGAGAAAATGCTTGTTGAAATCTTGCCAGTTTTAAGAGAGAGAAATTTGCATGTAACTATTTTTGTTTGTTCCAAAGCTTTACATTTCTTTGACAGAAATGTCTGGTTTTAGTTGATTATGTATAGCTGGGGTTTGTTCCACTGTCAAGATAGCTCTGAGGAAACAATATTAGATGAAGAAATTATTTGGGAAGCCAACAGTCAGCTGCTTTCTCTGAAGAATATTGGGCAGATGACAAACCCACTACAAAATTTGGCACAGTATTTATGGGCAGGAAATTTTTACAGAGAAATGACACTCTAGATAGCACGCTAAAGTCGTATGATAGTTTTTCCTACTAAAACTGAAGAACTGCAATGACAGAAAAAACTGAACTCCTGTGCTCTCTCCTTATCACAATGGTAATTCTCATATTTCTCAGCATGAGATATCTCTTCTTGTGAGCAGTAGCAACATTAATAAATGGTTCTCTGAATGAGAGAGATTTTTGAAATAATCTATTCCAGGTTAGCCTATCATTACCAATAAAATACCTGTGATTTGCACAAAATGTGTAATTTGAGAGCATTTTTCTGCTGGTTTAACTCTTTTGCTCTTTTAACTTTCAAAAATACAAAAAAAAAAAAATTGCTCTCAGAAATATTCCCAAAGGCCTTTCTGGACCTGAGCAGCTCCCTATGTATTAATAGAAAGTCATGCTCAGTTGTGCTGTTACAAGTGTACAGTGAACACATTTAGCACATTAAGCCTTGATTACACAGTAAAAATAGGGAGTCAAACAAACTCTAGCATCTTCTGCTGCATTAGGAAACTCCACAGTTACATTAAGTTCTGAAGCATGAAGGAAATCCAGTGCCACTTGCTAAATACACAAGATAAAGGCAAAAACCCCAAACCAGCTGTCTCTGTCACCCATGGAGCAACCAGTGCATGGTGCAGAAGGGTACCATGGTGCAGGTGTGGCAAACGCTGTAGCACCCACCTAATCAGACCATGCAACATCAAGGGATGGGCACCATGGCATTTCTTCATTTCCTCCATGACCTCCCTATGCCACAGCTCTGCTTTGCCCCTGGAAGTCTATCTTGTGCTCGTGAAAGCAGGGTCAGAAAAAAACACTGCTATTTCAATAATCCCAGATCAAACTCTAAAGGCATGGGATGAAGGTAATGCATGTGCACCTACAGAGCTCTGCAGCACCGTGAAGCCTCATTTCCCAAAGATACGGCTCGCACGCTGGTGTAGGATTACAAATGCTGCACCAAGAGATCTTTTCTGCCAACATCTAAGCAATAGCAAGGAAGCATGACGATGCAGGTTCAGCTGTGTCCTGCCAGAAACCTGACTTCACACACTTGTCTCCTCTATGACCTGGCTAACCTAGCAAGTGACAGCCTCGTTATAAATATCCAAGAATCATGAGGTTGTCACTTTCCCACTGTCACAGCTAATTAACTTCTAGGAATAACTATGGGAACTATTTTATTTCACCATCCCAAACATGGGCCTGGAGTGAATGTGCGTATCTGCCCTGCCTGAACTGGCTCAGAAAAAACACCCCTCTGCTAAAAAACATGGGGCAGATCACTGCCTGTGGGTATGTGCTGCGTATTCAAGGCTCTGTAATTCCCTAGAAGCAGCACCAAGTTTTATACCACCATTTTCAATCACTTGTGCATGGTGGCACTTGTGGATAGAGGAGAGGTAAAAGAGCTCATTTCTGTAAAACTCTTGAAAAGTACACGCATACCTCAAAAAAACATTGTATTTAAACTGTCATTTCAGTTTAGAAAAATCTAGACATAACTCCGTAATTAGCAACAGCTAAATTGCCTGCTTTTTAGTCAATGGCACACAGAGAAATGTATTTCATTTAATAAACTGCTCTTAATGATTACTGTTTGTTTGCTTTTTAAATCTAAAAGTAATCATGTACTGCAAGTACAAAATGCTAGTGAGGGGATTTGTCCCCCAAACCTAAATCACAAAAAACTTCAGTTTTCCAGTTTGAGGGTAGCTTTTCTCTAGCAGCCCTTTACACTGATCCACCAGCCTCTTGCCAGCTCCTGGTCAAAAAGAGGAACCTTGACTTACGGAGTGGAGTGCTGCCAAGAACATGAAACCAACACCTATATCTCGGGGACACCAGAAAGCTGTGAACTGGCTGTTTATAGAGTAGCAATTGTTTTATAATAATTGTCCACTATACCTGCATCCTGTTCCTGTTCCAAGAGTTTACAATGGATCAATGTACCCAAAGTGTTTATACCCAGATCAACCTGCAGTGACACAGTTTAAAGACCTTTTCTTCCCCTAGGCTGGACTGCCCAAAGACAGCAGCGCCATAAGGAATTTGTTCTCTCCTCAAATAGAGATTAAGAGAAAGCAACAATCTCTCTTTAATTCTGCCCATGCAAAAGCACTGAAGCAGAGAAAGGGTGGTATAGGTACGCATGGCAGGAGAGAGGCCACATCATTCACTATTTCCCTTTTGCAGTAGCTTTTCAAGCTACACGGTGAATTTCCAGATAGCTTTTCAGGAACTGCCAGCTGGAATGCCAATGTGGAGAAGCCATGCTTTGCATAGGGACATATGCAGAGCTCACATCCATATGCAAAACCTCCGAACTCACTGCAGAAAGGGTTTTTTCCAAACAGCAGGATAAGTAATGTGTGGAAATTACCCCGCTGTACAATCTTTGTGAAGATCAACCCCTTTGATTTTATCGTGGTAGCAAGGTGATCCCACCCACAGCTGGGACAAATGCTACTGCTTTCACTTCACTGTCTGGTGGCAAAAACTATTTTAAATTCATAGACACACACAAAAAAATGACAGAGCTGAGAGGCTGAAGTTAGAGTGAGCCAAGAGTAGGAAGTGCTGCACACTGTATCCTAGAAACAGCTTTCAGTTCCTCGGTCCTTGCTAGTTATTCATTGCAGAAAGAAGGTTGAAAGAACTGGTGCAGATAAAGTGAATATCAGCTGAATTTTTGCCAAGTGGTCATTAATCCCCAAAATTTCCATCATATTTTCAATAAACTCTAACAGTGGAGACATGCCCCAAACTATACAAACACAACTGAGGTTGTGCTTCAGGAATGTAATTATGTATAGATGGGTGGGAAAGTCAATAGCTGGATGGAAGAAGCTCTGCTTTTCTAACCCACAGTCATGAAAAATAAGGCCACTCAAATTATGAAATTATATCATGTGCTTTTTATCTGTACTTTACCCCATGAAAATAAGTATGTGAAAGGCTAAACACATTATGATCTCAGGAAATATATCTTTACCCAGATGAGGATGGTTCTCTCCAAAAGAGAATCTATTCATGTTTTTAATGGTGACATGAGACTTTACCTTGGAGAGTTAAACAAAGCTGAGTGAGAATCCAGCAGACTAAAAAGCAGTCTTGGAATGATATGCAGATGCTAGTTAAGATGTAGACTTGTCTGAAAAAATATCCATTTCCTCCTTATAAATCTTCTGCCTTCCAAAATGTAGATCAAGCTTAAAATGGAGCAAAAGTTCTGCACATTCTTAGTGAAATCTAAAGTGACAAGGAATTCACCTGTTTTCAGATTTCTCTCCCTTTTGAAACCAAGTCAAGATTGCTTGGGTGAGAGGAGTTAGCATGTTTCACAAGTTTACATCACATCCAACAGGGAGACAATGATTTAAAATGCATCGTTCTCGTTGGGTTTAGCTTTATCCAAGGCTGAACCTTCAAATGGAGATTCCAGTATGTATGAGGGGAAGAAAATGTAATTGGGGAAAGGGAGAAGAATGCAGCTTGCAAGTTCAGAATTATTCCACCAAAGACAACTAGATTGTCTTTTTCATAGCAGGAATTAGAAGTGACAGATGGTCTTGTTGCTGAACCAAAGGTGTAGAAGTCCTGAGATTCAATCTGTATTTCTGGCTCTGAAACAGATTTCCTGTGCAAGATAGGGTAAAAAAACCCAACATTTCAGTAACGGCCAGCTTTTTCAGACTTAATCTGAAACACCTAAGACCTGATTTTTAGAAAAGCGGACTAGAAGCCCTAGTTTACTTTCAGTGGGAGGGATAAATGTAAAACCACTCTGAAAAGACAGCTTCTTTCTCTCAGATTGGGTAATAAAAGCTGAAAATTTAAATTTGGTGCCAAATCTTCAAAACTCTGACCAAGAGTCTTTCTGAGCAGTAGTTTTGCTATCTGTGAAACAGGGGCGTTCTTCCATTTATCCCCTTCCAGTAATCCTGTAGGTCCACAGGACAATAAACCTCAGACAAGAGAAGCAGAAATAACACCAATAACAATACCTACAGGTAAGACATCTTTTACATTTTCTGTTACATAAGCTTGCCTTCAATTAAATCTCACCAACTTTGTTCACATGGACTGAAATTGCCTATTATGGTGCTGAATTGCATTAAGCTGAATTTGAACTTTATTTCTGTATGCAGATATATTTTTAGTTAGCTTATACATTTCACTCGTTTCTGAAAATGGTAAATCGACTTCACTTTTTCTCTAACCTCAACATTAAAATAAATACCACCATAAAACTAAATGTCTCCAATAACTCTATGGTTTTGACCAGAGATTAAAAGTTCAGCAAAGATGTGGGTGAAGCCAGGGCTGGTATTTACAGCCCATGTGAAAATCCACTCAGGTTCTGCTGTATGAGGCTCTGAGATCCCAAGGTACTCATATACACACACAGCTGATGAGACTGAGCAGGACTTCCCTGCTCATGACATCTTCCAACAAGATGAGGATGCTGCAGCACTGGGCAGAGGAGCAAAAGCCAAAACTTCTTCCCAATGCACTCTGGTTGCCTCCATTCTGGTGCTTCAGCAAGGTGGAGGAGGAGAAGCATAACTGGCACAGAGAAGGAGGAAGAGCTCCTAGCAACAAGATGGGAGAGAGGGGCTGAAGGGGAGCAGAATGGAGAAATGGCAACATCCCATGAGGACAAAAGGACTACAGGGAAGGAAGAAATTGGTACAAAAAAAGGTGCAAAATGGATCAGCTTAGGAAAGATGGGACTAGGAAGAAAGTAAAAAGCTAGACTGAAACCCAATATTTCTCCATTGTCACCATCATCTGACTGTGAAGCATAACTACAAAACATAGTCCTCTCCATCAAGTTCCCAAATAACCTTACGGCTGATCACTCTGTTACCCTAATTGGTAAAGGTCTCTGCTTTACACCTAACTTATAGATCTGTTAATTTAATATGGAGGCATAAATTTAGCTTCAGATGATGGATTTTGTTTCAGCATTTTGGTACATTTTAAAAGTGAGCATTTTTTAGAAAAAGATACGGTTGTGAAATCAAGAGTTATAAAAAGTCTATGCTAGGATTAAAGGTTGTGCAGATTTAATCTGACATTCTCAAATGTGTATTTTGGCAACATCTTCATCGTTTATGTATCTGAAAGTTATGTGATCTCACACTATCGTTTATACTGACTGAAAATACACAGAATAAAATCCTGGGTTTTTTTGTTTTGGTTTGGTTTTTTGTTTGGGTTTTTTTGTTTGTTTGTTTTTTGGGTTTTTTTTGCAGCTATACAAAAATGGCTTTTCTTTCTATCAGTGCAACGATTGGGAAAAAAATACTCCTCCCAAGACAGGTCAAAAAGTACAAGATGAATAATTAAAAAATAAAAGTACAGGCTCCTACCTCTTTATAATACTTTGTTAGATTGTTAAAGAGAGAAGCTGAGTATTTGCTGCCCTCAGGTGGTGTCCTGTTTTCTTCTTTCTACAGAAATTCACAATGTTGCTTCATTCCTTTTATAGGCTAAGTTCAGAGGTTGGTTTGTTTGGGGTTTTTTTTGAAAGAAAATTGAAAGCTTGGAGCAAATAGAAATCAGCTTTCATTGAGAAAACATAAGCTTTTAAAAGTATATATATTTCGCTTTCAATACTAAAGGGATAGCTGATAAGCCTGATTTTGGATATGCTTCATCTCTGGTCTACTACATTGTAGAAAAGAAGGATGCTGATATATACAACTGCATAAAATGTGAGCTCCCAGAAGCTAAATATTGCTGATTACTCTTTTATGGCTTTGAGTTTTGGGCTATGCAAAACAAACGAAGAAAGATGGTCTGAGAAAAATGTTCTTGCTTAAAGACACCATCTCAAAATTGTAATGGGGAAAATTTGAGCTTGCTGTATCTCTATAGAGGATTGTATTGAATTACCAACAATGGGCTAAAACATCAGAAAAAATGGGACTCCTACCACACTTCAAAGTGGGGTATAACTGATTTAGGAGCTAATCCAGTTGCAGCTCAAAGACAGGCTCTAACTTAGCTGAAATGAGCAAGAAGAATTGCATTTTCAGACTGTATTACGTGAGAAAGTATACTCTTTATAAATATATGCCAAACAGAAATCTTCTGTAGCAACCTCCCCTGCTCTGGCAGGGGGGTCGGACTAGATGATCTCCAGAGGTCCCTTCCAACCCAAGTCATTCTGTGATCCAAATGCCTCATTGCTATCTTCCCTTGTTTTTCCAAACCAGCACCAACTCCAGTTGCCCTGAAGAGCGTCTAAGAGCACCCTATATTGGAGCTTGTTTTATTCTCCCAGAATCTCCCAGAACTGCAGAACTACCCTATTGCATCAGGCTATTAATATGTGTCATTGGACTATTCTGAGGCTGTGAGTGCCAGGTCCCACGGTGGTATGTCATACAGATAAAAAGTAAACAGATGGTGCCTCAAGGATAATACACAGTCTTGGTTACAAGAAGATGTGACAATCAGACAAAAAGCAAAACTGAGGAATAGGAACAGGACAAAACAAGTGAGGAGAGCAAGCCCTGCACTGTTCCCTAAGCCTTTATGTAGCATAAAGCATCTGCATATTAACATGAAATAACAGCTCTGGATGCATTTATGCTTTCCTGCTATTCCAATTTTATCCTAAAGTCCCTGTCCTGTCCCTCTCTGACATATGTTGCAATCCTATTGTGAAACCCATCATTTTCTGAAATGTCTGAAAATAGCAGGTGGGCATGACATGAAATGACTAAACACCCATCATTTGGGACTGACTCCAAAGGTGATGAAAATTGCACTTTAAAAAAAATTTAAAAAAAAAAAAAAAAGGCAATAAACAATGCAGTATTTTCTAGTGACTTCTAAGATCATACATGCCCTGAACTAGGGTAACTGCATCCTTCTGGACCTTTGCCTGGACAACCGCTGCTCCTGTGTCCTGTTGCTGCTGGGAGCCTGGATGGTGCCAAGACAATGCCAGTGAGGTGTCTCTGCTGCTCTGTGGAAACAGCATGAGATGCAGAGCCTGACTTAACGTGCAGAGCAAAACGTTTTTTTAGGGCGCTGCAAACCGAGAAGCTCAGCCTCAGCTGCCCTCTCATCTGGCTTACCCTCTTCAAAGCCCAGATTTAACCCTGACATTTCGCTTGTCTTCTTTTTGTGGAGCTCCCTTTACTTTTTGGTTTGTGAAACCACACCATCTTTCGTACTTACTCTTGAAGCTGTGCAAGAACCCACATCCAGTTACAGAACATGCTTGTCTTCACAGTTGGCAAAGTCAAAGTTGCAGCAGTTACACTCTGGATTCGCTTGCTAACATCAGCAACTGTTTCCCTTACAATTCTTCAGGCCACCGCAGCTCTGTTTCAGAAAACCCTCAGGTGAGTGTTCCCGCTTCCTGTGAGTAACAGCACACACTCATCGCTGCTGCTGAGGGCACAAGGCAAACCTATTCCTAGGCCATTTCTCATAGAGGATTTCCTTTGATTCTGATCAGCTGTGTCTTACACAAGATTTTTTTCTTCCTAAGTCCTTCAGTTCCTAGTTCAGGCATTGGCAATGTTGTTACACTGGAAATCTTCATGCTGTTATCACCATTGCACAGCATTCATTGTTTTGTATTCCCACTCCTGCTTTTACCATCACTCCCACCATTAGTTCATTCCTGTACAGCTTCACCCCTTCTTCTGCTGTAGAGAGGAAGGACCTACAGCCAACAGTAGGTAAGGACTCTGATTCTCAGGAGCCTTCATTTTTTCCTGCTATATTGTAAAACTGTAAAAGCCGAAACTGAACATTTGATGGAAGAGGACAAGAAACCAGCACATGTGCATGCTCAAATGGAGAGCTATCAGTACCTGCAGCATCTCTGTAAATAAATTCCCTGGTAAGGAGTGCATGTAGTTACAGAAACTGTGGCTCTTTAATTATTCCCTAATAATTGTATGAGAAACATAGTGTCAATGGTCAGCCGGACAGAACACACACCAAGACAGAATTTATAATTAAACAGGAAAACAAAGCAGAGCTTACATTTCTGAGTCTACTAATCTGCTCAAGCACTGCAGCAAGAGTAACAACAATGAAGCCCATAAACAAACCTACCGTCAGGGAGTAGGGCAAAGAAAGGTGGAGCTTTCACTCTCTTGTTGGGAAGGAAGGACATAAAAGACGTGTTCTTGACAGGAGTTAACACAAGGCCAACTGTGAACTGCTGTAACCCCTGTGACAGCACAGGGCTGCAAAAAGGCCTCGAACTACAAGTTAAGCAGCAAGATATGAACTGTATGCTTATGTTATTGATCCAAGAACTCACACACCAGCACATAACTTGGAGATGTTAAAGGTCCTTTAATTAAAGAAAGGCACATGTGTGGCTTGTTCCAGCCAACAGAGGAGGTTTTAGTTTGTAAAGGAGGCAGCTGAGATCCAACCCAAGGAAAAGAGCCACAGACCACAAGAGGAGCAGGAAAAAACGTGCTGAGCACAAACACTTGCACAGAACAAGTAAAGGACTTGTGGCTGGCTGACGGTGGAGGTGTCGCAGAACAAAGCACAAAGTGGCAAAAAGTGATACAAAAAGCAAGGTGAAAAATACCCTGCCTATGAGCACCAGAGGAGCCTAAATGACCACCTCTGGTCAGCAGAAGCAGAGACAGGCATAAAGGCAGGGGACAACTATAACTTATCAGAAGGCTCTCTTAACGCAGTGCTCCTGGACTGTGGTACCTTCTTTGGGGCATCTGAGACAACCCAGCCCTGGGAGTGCAATGCCTCAGGATTTTGTCCCTCAGCAGCAGCAGTCCCAGGTGTAAGCAATGGCCAGGATCCAGCACCAGCTGATCCCCAGACACAAGATCCTACAGCAAAGGAGCCCCAGCCCCCAGGACACTGCACAAAAGTGGGAAACCTGGGTCCAACTACCGTATCAGCAAGAGAGCAATGGAAAAGGCACCAGGTGAGTCTGCAGCAAGCCACAGGTTACAGCAGGCAACCACAGCAATGGGGTGAGACATGAGGGTAACTGGAAAGTGGAAACCACCAAGCATGAGCATGCTGACAGGTATTTTGTGGGAAAAAATCAAGACCAGGGAAGAACACCCCAGATGCACTGGATTGGAACCATCAAAAGAAGCAAGATGCATGAACAACGTGAAAGCCCTGCAGAAAGTGTACGCTTAAATGGAACAGCAGTCAGTTCCCCCACCAGAAAAAAGAGGACATGCAATCAAGTCTCCATGCTGGAAAGAACACTAAGATTTAAAAGCCCATAAACTAGGGCAGAGCAAAAGTCCACGTTCCTTAAGTCAGCTCTGTGCCCAAATACCAAGCAAACAGCAGCAAAGAGAAGCGAAGAGCATCATATAAAGCAGAAAAGTGATTTGAGGTGTCCGGTTCTACTTTATTCCTTGTCTTCATTTAAATATTTAATCTTACCATTTAATAGTTTAATTATGGAAAACAACAATGTTTCTGGATAAGACACTGAATGAGGACTATGGTTCAGTTTCTTATTTCTTCTACTGTCTTGAGACATGGCTTTGGCAAAGGCTTTTCTTCTCTGCACCACTGTTTCACCTCCTAAATGTAGCTATTCTTGCATACTCTGATAAGAGAAATTTTCAGTAAAGTCTCCCCCTACTGTGAGTTTTTACAGTGCCTAGCACAATAGGGTTTTGACCCTACCTTGGAACTCTAAAGTGCTACTAAATTAAAAAATGGACACTTACACATTTTATAACACCTGAATACATCTGCTACTGCAGATGGACCTCATACTAATGTAGAAAAAGTATATCATTTTACCAGAACAAGAGTATTTGTAAAACAGTCAGAACCAGTCAGCTGATGAGACAGAACACCACAAGTTCTATCATGATTACACACATTAAAGTGGTTATTACAGATTTAGGAGAGAAACTAGAAGCAGATGACTTATTCTGCTTCGACCATGGTGAGGCTAATGATCCCAGGCACTGCAAAATGTGTTTGTTTGATTAAGGTTTAGTTGGTTATTAGTACTCATTTTATTCCAGAATTGTTAACTGGCTCATGGCAATAATATAACCTATGTATTGTACATGGTACAGGAAGATTTCTATTTACATAAAATGATGCCCTAACTCTGTTTTGACTGCAAAATGGAGACTGTTGATTTTAGCTGTAAATGGCTGAGCTGCAAGGAGGATAAGGAAAGCCTCATTCCTACTGGGGGAAGGAAACCTCCGGAGATGCCAGGAAGCCCTTTTCAGTCTCTGTACAAAGTCAGCAGTTTATGGAGTGGAGTGGCTGACAGTATGTCTCTGCCATGCAGTGTGGGAGGACACATGGGGCCTCAGCTTGGCAGACTGTGCACAACCCCTGGGCCAGTCACCATCACATCCATCTCCTCATGGCACTGGTCCTGGTCTCATCAGCCCTGCTGAAAGCCCTGGGGCAGTGCCATGCTGATACTCCATACAGGGAGCAATTCACAGTCTGTGCTGCAGGACTGGTTGCATGGTGAATGGACACATATTCAGCCTCTGAACCTGCACTACCGTGTGAGGTTTGCTAGTGACTACTGTCATTTCAGGCTTTGGTGGCTTTCCCATGGCTTTGAGCAAGACCCCAAAGTGCTTTTTCAAACAGGGACCTAATCACTTTAAAGCAAATTGCTTTATATCCTAAGTTTACGTGTGTAAATCTTAGCCCAAAACTAAAAAAAAAAAAAAAAAAAAACCAAAACGTATTCCTGACAGTGCTAATATTTCTATTTCCACATAATTGTAAGAGAGAGGGTGCCAAGTATGAAGACAACAAGATCTGCACTTTCCACCAGAAGGCAGATTGGATAGTGCTACTTTTGCAGCTCCACTCATGTGCCTCGATGGAGACCTCCTACATAAAGGTGTAGAGTAGCCCTTCAAAATACCACCATGGGAGACAGGAAGATGGGTGAAGAAACAAATATGCAAAAAAGGTAACTGGAAACCAGATGAAAAAGCAGTATAAAAACACAGTACGTCTGTGGTCTCCACTGTTTCTATTCCTCTTGCGTATCTGTGACACTAGGTAAACAGATTTATAGTTGGATCTGTTCAATATTAAAGAAAATTGACCAAATTCCTGGCCTGCAAAAGAGTTACAGTCTCTATGAATTAGGCCACTGTAAAGGATCTCACTTTTTCCCCACTTCGGAGTTCATTTGTCTGTGATAAATGGCTATTGATGCAAGGTAACAAATGTTCCATTCTTTAACTCTTTGCCTAGATCACAGGGTAGATGAAGGAAGAGGGGCAGCTGATAGGGATTATTGACTGAAGGAGGTCAATGAGACCCCTTGATATGGCAGAAAGGGTACTTCCAACTATGGGCCAATAACCAGAAATAAAAAGAGGATTTCTGACATTGTGGATACCACTTCAAATTACTGTTGCATGTAGTAAAAAACAAAAAATCAAGACACAAAAATCAAGAGACCTCGAGGTCTGCCAAGGACTGATTTGCTGTGTGACTGCAACCAAGTTCCTTCCCTTCCAGGTGCTCCTGTTTGCTTTGTCTTGCCCATTTAATTTTTTGGGGCAGGGAATGTTTCTTTGTCTGTGTTTTGACAGAAACTAGAGCAAGGGCACTGCAGTTTTGAGTGATATCCCTTGCTGATATTTTTATAATGATAGCTGAGGATTCATTTAGAGCAGATGGCCTCAAAGTCTTAGACATCAAATAAGCAAGAAAGTTAAACGCTTGTTCTGGCTAAAAGCACTCTGACTAAATGCAGGACTCTGAATCCACAGGCAGCTCGACGGAATGGATTTAACCACTGGTAGCCCCTCAGGTGAGAAATGTAAGCCGCTTCCTCAAAGCGGTTGCAGCATTTCCTTCCCCACAAAGCAGCCAGCTCTGCTGCCTACAGTGATTCCTTACTAGTCTGCACAAAGCACTGCTGACCTATGAATGCTGCCCAGTCTGGGGGCCAGGGAGGCTGGAAAGTGGCACTGAAGCATTTGCATGGAGGAAAAGCTAAAAGAAGAAAACAGAAACTTAACATTTCAAGCAAAAAAAAAAATTAAAAGTGTTAAAACAAGGTGGGAAATCCCTACATTCAAAGGGAGCTGTCAGAAGATAAGGAAAGTTCTTTCTTCCTTTTAGGTGAAAGAATAGTAACTTCTTCTATGTAGTAGAACAGTAGAATAGTAACTATGAAGTACCTACTTCATAGCAGGTACTTAAATAATAATTCAATATATCCTACATTTAGTTATTTTGTGTAGTTGCCAAGACCACCTATTGTATTACCAATGGAAAAGTCATGGGATTTGCAACACAGTACTTATGAGTACAACATATTTTACCTTTAGAGTGCAGACAGGGCTTTCTTTATTTGTGCCTTTAAAGTGTGCAATATATACTGTTACCTATTGAAAATGCGGGTTAACCAATGACCACATGTGCAATAAATGGGAAGGGTCGGAGGTGAGCATGTGGAAGAGACAGACATTACAGAGCAATTGTCTGTTTAGAATCAGCTTTCCTAGCCTAGGTTTATCTCCCTGTTTTCAATGGATTTCCTTCAATAGATTCTACTAGTTGCTCATCCCTAATCCCAAACAAAATTCTGTATCTATTTCACACAATTCCTCCACATGTTTATTCCTTTCAATACTATTTTTTCACATCTGACACCTTGTAAAACGATTTTAATATTTTCAAGTGATGTGAATTGTACTATTCACTTTGCTGACCTTTACAAAAATAAGAGGAACCTTCATTTTTACAAGTCTCCAATTAATGTTCAAAATGTCTGTGCTGCAGTTCCTATAGCCATGTAAACGCAGCTGAGAAGATTAAACGGTCTAGTTAACTTGCTGATTCCAGTGGAAGCATTCAGACCTACTTAAGGTATCGACATTTAAACCAAATTATTCATAAAGTGACAGTGAAAACCAGAGGAATTCCTCATTATTATCTAAGTGCTGCAAAGCATTAGTGGTAATGTAAAAAGATTATAGATGGTTTCTAAAGGAATTTTAGCTTGTCAGGTCAGCCTTTTTTGTGTGTTAAAGCATTGTAACAAACCACAGTCAATAACTGTGCTTTATTAGCTACTTTTGGTTTTCAGCCACTGCAGGCTTTAGTTCTCAGCATCCTTCCTTGCCCCACAGATTGAGACCAACTAGGTTGGATACTTCTGTCAGAATAGGAATTTAGTTTTAGCTGCAGTTTTGAAATAGCCACTGTATTTTATCACTTGTTTTGTTTGCTTTATTCTGAACTCCTTTCCTGTTTCCTCAGTGGTTTTGAAATGATCAGTTTTCTTACAAGTGGGTACATAACTCTCCATCACATCTAATGAGATCACACCTGGAAACAAACAAATTGTTTCTATATGTGCGTATGGAGACTTGCAATATCTCTGAGAATATAAAATACTCTTCAATTTCTAAAGTACTTCGCACAGGCATCGAAATAACAACACCCTTCACTGAAATATTGAAAGTGATTAATAAACCGAGATTTTATTTTACCCTCTCCTAAGCTGGTAAGGAGTAATGATAGCTCAATGACCTTTCTTGAGACCATACTAGTTGGTCTTTGGAGGATCAGTTAACTCTTTAGAGAATTATTTTTCTTTCCTTTAAGCAAAACTTCTAGGAGAAAGAAACAGATTGTAGTCTTAGGTGATTAGATACTAGTCAAGTCTTACATCCCTATCTCAAGCAGGCAAACATCCTAGCTGGAAATTTGGTCAAAGCAGCTCACAAGAGCCATGGCAATAATCAAACAGAAAACCCTAGACCTAGTGCAAAGGGTACAGCTGAAGCTGTATGGCTTGCATTACACAGAGTCACAGAGCAAATGCTCTAATGGTTCAGATGTTCATGAGAAGATTGCGTTTATGTCCTCACAGTCCTTTGAAGACAGGCGCCACCTTTCTTGTCCTGACCCTACTTAGTTCCCACACAGAGGTGGCATGTATATATAGACTGGTGATGGCTTAAGCTAACAAAAATAAGCCCGGGCAGCCACCAGCAGTCAGACAGCCAGGCAGTCCTACATCCATGAAATCAAACCTAGAGGCAGAAAAATCTCACTAATATAAAATCCCACAAGAAGGATTATGAAGATGGCTGCGGTAAGACAGCTGTCACAATATTTACTTTACATATGAAAGAAAAAAACTTTTTCGACATTTAAAAATCATAACAGCTTAATTTGATAATAGTCATTTATAATAAATATGCTGATAGAAGTTTGAGAGCAGCATATTCACAAAAAGAATCAAGTTACATGCAATATTACATTTTCAATAGAAATAGTGTTATTTATCCAATCCAAAGTAAATCAAGTCAATTTATCACTGACGCCACATACAGTGAGTTTCAGCAGAAAACACATTCATAAATTCTTGGGGGGGGGGGGGGNAGAACCCTAGCTTCTCCAGCACAGCCAGTTCTAGTTTAGTTTTTGCTAAACATATACATATATTTACAAAATAATACCACTGTCAAATCCAGATACATTAAATAGAAGGGTTGGGGGAAGTCTTTGAAATAAAGTATTCCAAATGAAATTGCTTTTGGCAGGAGACAGGCAGGAAGCTTAAAAGTATAGTATATACCACACAAGTTGCATTTAATAAATTCCTTAAGTCTGGTATGCAGGTTTCAGTCAGTTTAGAACGTCAGCTGAGACAGACTCAGTTTGCATCCTTCCACTTAGCCTTGAAGAAAAAACATCAAGGCAAAGCATTTCCCTGCAGGAAAATTTTCATATTGGTATATTTCTAAAAAGATGGATTACTCTCTACTGGAAGAGAGTGTTACCACAACATCAACCCTTTCTGTTTGGACTCATCAGAAAAGGATGCAGAAATCATAATGAACACAAGCTAAATAATCCATGTAAAATTACCATACTGGAGGAGTTTCTCATATACGGGTTTGATTTGCTAGAGACTCCATAATTTTCAGGTTTTCTGCTCTAAAATAATTTCTCAGCCAGGAAATATGAGGTTCTATAAAAATTATCACTTCTGAATGCTTATCTATTACATGCATCTTGAATTCCATAACAGAGAAATAAAGACAAAACCAAATGTAAGGTCCAAGTAAACAGCAGGTATATATCATTTATTCATAATTTTAAACTTGTGTTTAGGGAAGCATCCTTCTGAGACACACCAACCTTTTCCCTCCTTACCCTGCTTTTCTACTCCCTAGAAGAAATTTTCACTCTGTTTTGAGATTACTAATGTTACTCCGAAGTATCTGAAAGATCAAATGGTCTTGTGCCCCTTGATATGTATTTTCTTCTTTCATCCCACTCTGAATAAACAAATCCTTTGTCTGTTCTATAATATTCATTTTGGCTGAAGTTCTTACTTCAAATCTCCCCTTTAAGCACAGACACACTTTTTCTATGTTTCAGGTCTTAAAGTCATTCACTTAACAAAGAGCTGAAAAAAAGAGAAAGGCAAGAATAAAAGCTGGTTTGTTCCACTGTGTAAATCCCTCATATTCTGTTCTAAGAGGGTCTCCTGCCTCAGATATTTACCAATTCCAGATGTTTCCGTGAGAGGATTAATCCCTGCCCCACCCCAATGAACTTAATTGTTTTATAGCATCCTGCAGGATATGGAGAGAGGGAAAAGAGGGTATTTTCTTCTTGACCCTTAGCTGCAAAACAATTTGTACCCTGAATTTTGGAACAGGCAGCTTCTCCAATGCTCCTGCAGTGTAAACACAAAAGCTATTCTCTGCCTACAGACTGGCTCATTTCATTAAGGACATCAAATTGTTTTTATTCAAAGATCTAACAGCAGTGAGTTCCTAAAATACCCACTCCTGTTGGTTTCTTTCCTAAATTTACTTGCACATCAACAAGCATTTGAGAGGTTTTTAAACTTCAAAGATCTGCAATTTACTTTGTAAAACAATAAGAGCACAGTGAGACAAAAATTAGTACATGAACCACATAAATCTGACTGGTAGAGCTAGTTGGCAATGCATAATGCATTTTTTCAGCAGGTAGATTCTAGAAATCTTACTTCATTTATTTCAAGAATACACTGCGAACTTACTGAAAGTAACATGTATCTGGAGCCAGAATACTTCAGGGATAACTTAATTAATTAGCTGTGCTGTTCAAAGGTACAGCTCAGTTTGACAGAATCTTGTCAAAAACCCCAATGGTGAAATTCAAAACACTAAAGGAAGGTAGTAGTGTGCTTTGATACTGGTATTTTTCTTCTAACACACATCTAGCATCATAAGCTGTGATGCTACACAAGTGTTTATCAGCAGACAATGAACTGAGGTACCTGAGCTACCTTCAGTATTTTTAAAAACCTAACATTATTCCTCTGCCTGCAAGCTGTAAAACTTCTTAGCTACATACATACTTTTCTGTGCATCTTCAGCATACAGCTACCCTGCATCCCCTTGCACAGGAATCGCATGACCCACTGCCATCATGTGAACTCCACAGGAATTCCCCCACCCCACCAAATTCAAGCTACCTATTTGCAAAACACGTCACATTGCATGATCAGCTGAATTTTGAAGACCAAAAGGTGAAGTTATCACACATTATAGTGACGTGAGAGCAGACTTTAAACTTCCTCCATACAGGCTTTTCCTTTTAAAATCAACCTAATTTCTGCTTCCCAAATAAATAACCTGCAAGAAGCATATACTAGGCTGCTTTTACTGAATATATGCTTCTGGGAAAGCAGCTACCCCAGCAAGCTACTTTTCAGATAGTTTCAATTTTTTTCTCTCTCCTTCATCTGGCCTCCATTATTTCCAGGAATTTGTTTAAATTAATGCTGATCAGTAAGAGCTATTTACACTAATATCTCATGAATTAAGTACAGAAGTATAATCAGTTAGAAGCACTAAAGCACAGAGCACTTGAGTTATTTTATGTTCTCTTCAAAAAATAGGCCAACAGAAATAAAGGAATCAACAGGCAGGGCTGAAACTTAATTAGTGATTTTGGGATTCAAAATTCCTCTTTAAGGAAAAAGCTTAAAGAGGTCTATTGTCATCATCTTTTCTCCTTAAATCAGGTTCTTGGAAAATCCACCCACTTAGAAGCATTCATCCAGGTGGAAACCCTCCTCTTTTCCAGATTTATAAATAAATAAGACTTGCTGGATCTACATCTCTTTTCCTTGCACCAGTAGAAACAGCTATTAGGAACAATTAAATAATTAACATAACAGTTCACCATTAATAGCTTTTTTAATCTACTCTACTACATTTAGAAGTATTAGAGTAGCAAATTATCATTCTGTTGCCAGCAGAGCACCAGGAAGCTCTTCAGACACAGTGTGAAATATGAAACTTCACTTTCTTACCTGAGGGGTGCTTTTTTCCCCTCCCAGATTCCTACACTAGTTAATACTGCAGAAGAGATAAACGCCTAAGTTATATAATTACTTTATTGATTAACTGCAAGAAAGCAGGCTGCAGCTTCCTCAGTCGCTGTTCTGCAGTTCTGATCCCATTGGCCAGGAGAAGGAGAAAGATCATTAAAACCAGAGGAATTGCCTCAGCACAAAAACAGAAGAGCACCTACATGGCACCTACAAGTGCCTCCCCAGGCTGGGAGATGGAGACCAGCTTCCCCTAGGCTGGAGCACAGACTGCAAAGCAAGACGGTTTGGAGGGGAATGTGGGCTATTTTTCTTTGCTATTTTATTTGGAGCCCTTATGTTTCATACTTTCAAGAAAACTTGGGTGTTTATCTTTTCCTTGTATAAATGGAAGCTAAAATACACAATCACATGATGCAAAGTCCTTGACATCATACATATCTTGTGAAGTCATCAGAGCTGCCAACACTATGCCATACTTCTACAAAATTAAAAAATAGCCTTTTGCAGAGACATCTCACATTTTCACTGCCACATGGCTCCTCTCCTTTTCCTTTTCTTTTACACATACTAACATGCGTAATTTACTTTCCTATGGGAATAAATCTGAGCCTTTATTTAAGTCCTCTGGTTGCCCCTATAAATAAGAGCTTCATTCAAAGAAGTACCACCTTCTTCTACTCCTTTTCTCATTCAAGAGCTCACTGTAACTCCTTCTAACAACTGCAAGTAAGTTCCAAAACACCTGCAGGGCAGAGTGCGAGGAAGGAGAGCACCGCAGAGTCAGAATTTGTGATCTTCATTTACCATGTTACTCACTGACAGCTGAACTGCCAAAGTCGGGGCACAGCCAGGCTGTCTGTTGTGACACTGCTGCAGAGGTTCCAAACGCCACTCTTCCTCAGATAGAAGCTGCCAAGCAGCAATTGATTGCATGATGGCTCCTGCATTGCTATAAGGTGAATAAAATTATTTCTCCTTATCTGCTGAGATTCAGGACTGTACACACACTGCAACCAGCACATCTCGCTGGAGCTGACAAGGGCTGTTTCACAGCCTTTTCAGCCAGGAATACAAATGGTCATCTGATCCTAAAATAGTTTTAGTTAGCATTTACCTAGATTGCATGAGACACAAGGAAAACCATCCGAGTTTCTGTGTGACTGTTCTTTCCCCAGGAGCACACAAATAGCAGCCAACCTTCCACCACGCCAGGTAGACTAACGCTATTTTAAATGGCTCTGCTCCCACTGTTGTTCTAACCCGCCCTATGGATTTAGCAGCACACTTACGGCTACCACTACTTTAGGTTTGTGTTTAACTTAACCTGCAGGTTATTTGTGTTGTGGTTTGTTTCCTAGTCAGTCTCATACCCCAGCTCCAGGAGGCAGTCTGTTGAAAGAACGGAAGCCACTAACAGGAGATGCTGCCAGAAGCCAGGCATACATGAGAAACCTCTGCATCTGGGGAGGGCGTACCTGGGGGAAAACTCCCAGGGAAAAAGACATGAGTGGGACCACACACAACATTCTAGAACACTGATGAAGAGACAGTCTGAAGGAGCAAGTTTCCAATAGAAAGACAGCAACACAGGACTGTCAGGGCTTCCAGGGTCATCCAGTCAAACTCCACCGCAGTAACTGGCACTGCAGAACATGCCATTGAGAGGCCATAGATCACCTGCTTGCTGTGCCACCCACGTAGGTGTAAAAAAGTTTTAGAAAGGCTAGGGGAGGCATCCACTGTGCATCTAGTGTCCCCTCCCTCCACCATGGAAGGATACCACACACTCAGACCACACCTGGCTGACATTTGCCAAACGTTCTAAGACTCACATGAAGGAGATGCCACAGCAGGAGAAGCTGAGAGGGACCTAAACAAGCTGGTATAGCAGTGTTCTCATGCATATACCCTCTCTCTCAAGTCAGTAGGACTTTGGTGTGGGTTTCATAGCCTCCATTTGCCTCAAGCACCTAACCAAAAGTTCTGGGCCCCAAACCTGAATTTCAGAGAGCACATTCAGAGATACCTTCAGAGATGTTCCAGTTCTCAATGGTGGCACTTTTCTCTCTTTTTCAGCCAGATGAGAATTCTGTTACTAGAGCCCAGAGATTTCAGAACTCAACTCCTGGTCTCCAGCAGGAAATTAAACTCTTTGGTGGCTCTCCTTCATACTCTGAGCTGAAGTTTCTCAAAATTTAGCGTCTATTTCATGGGAAACTCCATATTTTTAAACTAAGTTTTATTCTGAAAAGAGGATTTCCAGATTTCCCCATGGAATAAAAACTTTGAAGTTTATTTCTTTAAAAGAGAATAACTAGGAATTTTCAAGCATTGTTTAGAAATTCTGCATCACTTAGATTGTAAGTACTGTTCTTATTTCATGACATGCTAGGAACTGACTATAATTCATATTAATTCATAAAACATTTAATTTTATATTCAGTTTTGAAAATAATTAATGACAGGAGCAATTCAATACACACTGAAGGTTTTACTTTCCTTTCTGTTCAAGACTTCTTTCTCTGTGTTGAAAGTTTCATTGCATTTTTACTAACAGAATAGGTATAAAAGACAAAATCAAATATGTCATTTCTTTTTGCACCTTTTATTTTTTTAAACATTTCCTGAAATGGAAATATGTTTTTAAAATTATTTGTGAAATTTCCTGAAACAGATGCTAGTGGCAAATTTCCACATAGAAAATTCATCAGTTTTTTCTGACAAAGTCTTTTCCAGTTAATTGCATTGGAATTTTCATGAGGAGGGCCCCCTAAAAACCTCACTAAGTTGAATATGAAATTTGGTTTCCTCTGTATACTTCCTTTTGGGATCTTCAGCATATATACTTGCCCAGTATGGACTTTTCTTTATAAAATTAACCTTTTTTTCCATTTCTCAGATAAATAAACCACTAAGAGACATGTATTAGGTTGCAGAAAGTGGTTGCTTTTATTGAAAATACACCTCCAGGAAAGTAGGTTCCCCATCAAGTCTCTGCATGACAGTTTCATTTCTTTGTCTCTCATTCGTTATACCCAGGCATTTGTTTCCATAAACGCTGATCAGTAAGAGCTCTTTACCTAACTTTCTCCTCACCTTTAGCAGGGTCACCTCTGAGGAACTGCAGCCCATGGGAATACCAAAGAGGAGAGCAGCAGGAAAACCCAAAGAAGCAAAGAACAGCCAAAAGAAAAGGTAATGCACATGGCCCCCGCCCTCCTGCAATGCCCAGCGCCTTGCTGCAAGGGCTGAGGTGGGTTGAGTATAACCCACAGCAAAAATACAGGGAGGTGAGGCTGGAATGGAGTGACAATAGGTGTTTGGCTTCTGATTCTGTGATTCTGTGATCCTGTGAAGAGGAAGGAAAATTATTTACTGACGTGATTACTTGATTGGTTTTATCTTCCTTTTTTTTCTAAACACCAGAATCCAAGTGATCAGAAGTTTGTGTTAATTGGCAAAAAATTAGATTAAGTAAAAATTCACCAAGTAGGGATTGATCTGCCTACAACTGCCCCAGTCACTTACAATTTTCTGCCTGCTTTTGAATTTATGCAAAATAAAACCAGCCTTATAAACACAACAACAAAACAACTCATAATTTGACAAGTAAACACTTGCCACACCGCTAACAGCACTAATGTGTATGTGTTAAACTGAAGATCCTAGAGCTTTTACATAAATATATTTCATATCCAGCTACTGTAAACAACATTAGACTTTTTATACCACGATAAATCAAAATGCGCAGGATGCTTATTCTTAGAACAAAGAGGTACTCAACATTTCTATCATGGATGATTAAATAACATAATAGATAAATAAATGAAATAATATAATTAAATATAATAATAGCCATTTATTCACATTAAACTACTTTTAAGATTTAAAACACTCTTTTCTTACAGGCAGAGTTCATTTTCCTACGTCTCTGACACCTGACTTGGCATTAATTCAAGACCAAAGTACCATAGCCACCACTAGGAGCTTGGTACATCTTTACTGAAGTCCAAACTTCCTAAATACCATCTTTCACTCAAGGGACTCAGATAGTCTAAATTGCATATTTGGTATGTCAGAAAAATCAGGCTGCCACACACTGTCAGACTGAAGGCCTGAAACGTTTTCTGTCATCTCAGATAATTTCTCACTGAAGGATGTCATTGACAGCTCTGTACAAACCAAAACAAAACTGTAGTTTCCAAGGCTGACCACCTTCAACATATTACATGCTTACAGGAATGGCGCAGCATAGAGGAGAAAAAGGCATCAAAATCTCACCCTATATGTCAGCAAAAACCTGCACTTTTTATGATAATTACAAAGTACTGATCCAGGACAAAATCCTAGGGCATGAAACAGTCCCCATTCCCACCTCCCTCCTAGGCAGAACCTGCACAACAGAACATTTTAGTTGAGATTTAGAATCTCACAGGTTCCAGGTCTGGATCAAAACAGGATTTCTCCACTGTGTCTCAAAAGGTCAAATATTATTCCGTTCAAGACAGTTCCTCAGGCTGGAAAATCAGATTTTTTTTCTCCACAGGAGCATGAATAGGAAGGGAAAAGCCCATCCTCCCTGGCAGATACATACAGGAAGAAGGGGAAGGCTATTCAGGCAAGTCATCTCTAGGCACCAAGCTGTAGATCATGGGACAGCGATGATGAGAAGGGACCATGCGTCCCAGAAGCCGTCCCGGTGTGGGTCAGGAGCAACCACTGCATTGCTGAGCAGGGAATCAGGACATGTGCAAGGACAAGGTTCAGCTGGGCACGTGGGTCAGCACAACAGAGGGGCTGCGTTCCCATTGACCGCTGGTACAAAACCAAACAACCACCCTGAACATCAAGCTTGAGTCTGAGGTGAAGAAACATTCATTCTTATCACGTACATCCATTTGTAACTTTTCCTTCTAATCTGAGCTCATGTAAAAGAAATAAACTTCAAATTTTAGTTGTCTGTCTATATATAGAGAGAAGAAGGATGTAGCAAAGAAAAGAAAAGAAAAATCAACGAAAAGAAACCATGTATTAGTATATCGGAGAAAACTCTTCTACTTTCATGCAAACTCCTTTATACATTCCTTGAAATAGTGTTTTGTTAGTTAACTCAGGGGTTTCTTACATTTTTTATTGTTTTTTCATATTTGTTTCTTATGTTTTGGATTGTACAAAACTAAATTCTTCTTTCTCAGCCAGTAAGGAATTAACAAATACCATAAACTGAGTCATGAGGTTTGTATTCACTCATTCTTGTCATCAACTTGATATCCTGCCTCTGTCCTCACACCCTCCAGGTTTATGAAGGAGGCCACTATGTGGCAGCCCAGTACCAAAAACAAATGGATGACAAGATCAGCAGTATCCATGTGTAAATTTATCATGGCATTAAATATTTTGAGAAAAAATATTCAACTTTTAATGCTGTGGTCATAAATGCAAGCAGTGAGAGAGACAAAATTACTGCATTCCCTGTAATTCAATATATGATTATTACATTAAAAAGGTAATATACTGACTCTTACACAGACATGAAATAACTTTTACTACGTTCCTCTGCTACCTATGACAAGCACTGCAGCTGATACGATGGTAACTTTAAGAACTTACCATCTTTACAAGTCCACAAGAACCTAAAAACTACCATTGTGAAGGAGACTCATGCAGGAAAAACACCAGAATCAGAGTGAGACAGAATATTAGCATAATATTTCAATTAAAAGAACCACAAATGTACCTGTGTATTCTAATTTCTGGAGTGTGTATGATGATTTCCCTTTGGAAAAATCTAAAAGAAACATCCAGAGGGTTCCAAATCTGGGTTCCTTGCATTATACCTCCTGCTACATCCTGTACAAACAAGCAGGTCTATGAAAATAGGGCTCTTTTTTTCTCATTGCAAATACATCCTGATGTGACTTTAGCCTCTTTAGCTGTGATCTCATCTTACCTAGCAAGCTGAGCAGATCTACATGTCTAATCACTATTTTGACAGAGACAGCCAAGGGAAACATCAGCTTGTCCCACAGCTGTGTGGCTGATTCAGTGAAAGGCACTCTCTCTTCTGAGTCAGCACCGAGTCACTGGTGGGGCTCAGCGCTATGAGACATAGTATTTCCAAAGGAGCCTTGCTTCCACTAAGATCCACTTGAGGGCTGAACACAGTCCTTGCCAGGCAGGAAAATGAGCACAACAGCTTTCCCTGTGTAAAAAAATCAGAAAGCCAAAGAGTCTTTTGTTTCCCACCCAACAGAGTAACTAGATGATTTCATACAATTACAAAAAATAAAACCTTCACGTCAAGCAGTGGTACTGCTCTGTCTTCCTACGGGATCAGTCTCCTCACCACTTCTGCAAACAGAGAACTAGACCTGGTACCTCCAGTCTTATTCATCCCACCCACATCTGCCTTACCAAGCAGAGCCATATATAGGCCTTATACTCCATCACAGCTCCTCTTCCTTCCCTGAAAAATGGAGCTGGAAGCACTAGATGGATGACCATAACTAATGGCATTCAGATGCAGAGGAAGGCACCATCATGTCAACCTAGTTTTCCTCTAGAAGAGCCTACAGCTGCAGTAATGGACCATAATCTGATGTGAGGGTAACAGTAGGAAATTCTGCAGAATCTCCACAGCTCACTCAATAATTAAACACTTTCCTGCCTTACCTCACATTCTTGTTCTCACAGAGAGTTTCCTGATGAAGCATAGAGTACAAAGGTCTCCATCTACAAATTCCTGCAAGAATTCATTTTGTTTAACAGCACATGTGAAAAATGCTCTTTTTTTTTTGTTGGAGTTTAGGTTCCCTAACATTGAACAGTAAACAAGACCTACGGCCTTAGTCCATTATACATGCCAGAACACCGCAGGAGAAATTGCTTCAGCTGTTTTCTGGTGACCAGGACCAAACACACTGCTTCTGCCCTGATTTCACCTAAACCCTCCCATGCGCCCTCCTCTGGAATACCCAGTGGAAGACCTAGTGGAGCTGGCCACATGCCGTGATGCCCCACTCAGCCCCAGGCCCTCTCTTTTTTTCACCACTGCTCTGTCCCTCTTGTGATGGGCACCGTTTCCATCACTAACACAGGCTGCCCAAACCAGCACCACAGCAGATTGTCCGCTAACCTCTGAAACATTGCCAGGCCTCTGGGACATCACCAAAAAACCATAGCCTGCAGGCTGCATAAAGTGCAATTGGTACTCAAGACTCCATGACTTGGTACCAATAACAGACTCTTAAATGCAGAGCAGATATCCAATTTCTTGAGTGTTCCAATTATAGGTACCATGGTATACAATCAGAAGGATGTTTTAAAAGAATAAATCCCACAGGGAAATGCACAGGACTCACAGCTATCACCTGGATTTGTTGAAACTATGAAAAGATTAAGAGCGTACAGATGTTCTTACCATAGCTGGCTTCTGCTTTGTCTGATGGCTCATTTCCACACAATTTCACATTTCACAAATTCCACATTTCCCTTGCAAGGTAGGAAAGTAACCCAATGGTCTGCTTATTCCAGTGCTAGCTTTAGGTTGACACATAAGCACGCAAAAGTCTTCTCAGTCATCCATAAAACCCGTTTTAGAGGTCTGGTGTGGTTGTCTAACTGTATGCTAGGTTGTCATATATTTACATATATTTACAAAGTGCATGTAGCTCCCCAATGCAATCAGAATTGACTGGAAAGCACACTCACTAATCTCCAATTTTAACTCAGTAAAAGGTTTTTCCATAGGAAAATGCCGATGCCTGAAAAATATGCATATATATTCTGCAGGAACAGATTGATTGAATCAAATCTTCTAACAGCGACCAGACACATTTCCTAGGGAAACCTGGCTGGTTTCCTGCTAGCTTGCTGGCCTCCCTGGAAGCCTCCCTGGTGAGCAGCATGTCTGAGCTCGTGGGCTCCCTGCTGTGATCATCATGGGGAGCCCTGTCCTTTCCTATTTAAAATTTTGAAATAAAATCTTTCTTCCGTTAATTAAATGAAATTTCATATTCCTGCTCTGTGGGAAGTGAAAAATTTCAAGATATTTAATTTCAATACATAAACTTGGCCATTTCTCCCACTACAGGAATTTGAGGTTCTGATGAGCCCTTCTTACACATCAGTGCTTACTCCATTGCCCGCTTCTGGCTGGGTAAAGAGAACTGGTGGAAATCCAAAGCTGATAAATTAACATTTGCAAAAAATTATACTAACCAACTGTTATGAGTTTAACAACAAACGGGAGCCTAGGTTCCCAGGAGACCAACCATGGAGAGCAGCTGGCAATAAAACTTGACTGCATGTGGAAGTGGTTAGGAAAACAAAACAAAACAAAACAAAAATACAACTTCTGCACACAAATTCAAACTCTATTCTCACTCAGGCCTTGGGAAAAAAGTGAAATCAAGCAGTGAAAAGAACAACTAATTTGTAAGAAAGTTCAATAAAGGAGGTCCACTT
The DNA here is from genome assembly GCA_013400055.1 of Nycticryphes semicollaris. NCBI lineage: Eukaryota > Metazoa > Chordata > Aves > Charadriiformes > Rostratulidae > Nycticryphes > Nycticryphes semicollaris. Next base: position 802,998 of record VXBJ01006365.1, read on the forward strand.
TTACAAATACAGAAAAATAAAAAATAAGGAAGACTAGCTGGCCAGCAATAGGTATATAATCCAGGTTTCCTAGCCACAGCCTAGTATCCATCCTTCAAGAGTTTATCAAAGTGAGTTTTAGACAAGATTCTTAGGGCATAAACCTTTAGCTTTTCTTTGCAGTCAGTCGCTGTCGTGACCCCCGGACTGCTCTGCTCATACTCCCAACAGTCAGAACGTTCACTGAAGCAGGATTTTTCCAATACAGCAATTCTGTTCAGCTGGGCAGATAAAACATGATCACCTTCTCCCTTGTAAAAGCCAGTTATATGAACTCTTCCTCTTTAGGAACAACTTCTATGGTTGATATCTTCATCCCTCTGGGTGAAGATGCAATTAAGATATATACTTTTGGTCTTATAGTAGCATGTGCACCAACCACAAATTTCCTACATGAGGAAATGGAAGTGTTTGAACTGCTAGAAACTCAGCAGATTAATTTGATTTCTTGCCTTTTCCATCAAAGGAACCAGTTTTCATGGGCCCTTAGTAACTGTCTCAGGGTATGCCATCTGTCTAGACTGTGTACACAGGCACACTCTTATGAAGAAAGATTTGTCTTTGCCCACCTCAGAGAACAGTCAGAAAGCCCAGAGACCTCCGCTCTGGGTCGTAAGGGAGCATTTGATCTGCAAGCATTATAACATCTAGGCCAGCATGAGATAATGCTTTGGCTATCTGATTGTAGTAATTTACACAACAAGCGTGTGATTCTTTTGTGGCTGGTGTTAACATTTCAGATTAGGGCTGTAAAGTGTCCAGAGAAACGAACATGAACTAGACATCTGGTCATACTGTTGGAATTTATGTGGGAAGCAAGAGAAGCATCTGCAAACCACTGAAAAACAAGTTTTAAACATGGAGAAGGGGGAAATAATGTAGTTTAGCAGGAATGGGTGGCAGGTAAGAGGAGGCTGCTCCTTCTGCTATATATTCCACCATGCTACCTACACCACTGCTAGGCAATGTAAATGAAAGGAGCATTTTCGTGTGAAAAGATACAGAGGAATTAGCTTAAGAACTCATGCAGAGAACAGCATGATTGGATTTTGTATGTCAAGAGACTTCCAAAATAGATTACAACTGCTCTTAAAGATCAGAGTTTTGCCTTGACATAGCCTTGCTACAAGCATGACACATATAACCCTTCCTTGTAAGACAGGCATTAAGGTAGGCATTGAAGGAAAACTTGGTATCAAAGATAAGCAATTAATTTCTATCCTAATTTTTTCTGCATTAAGGTCATAACTTTTTTGTTTTGCTACTGCGATTTCTTTGATACAATACCTAGGAAAACTGTTGGAAGAGAACCTAGTATTTCTTGGTTCCAAGCCAACACCCGAGCTACCAGATCATAGAACCTTTCTGCCCATCAGGGTCAGTTACAGGCACAAGAGCAATGTCCCGTAAGAAAACCAAATCAGAGAAGAAACTCAACAGTTAGGTATTTTGTTGCCAGAAATTTGTTGTTCCTTTGTTAATAATAGGGAGATTTTTGAAGGGACAAAGTGTAGTGGATTATAATGGCAGCATAGCAATTTTTTAATAATTCTCAGTATATTTAAAGGCTCACAGTTCACACTGCTTACAAAAGTGACAGCCCCAGCAGCAGAGACATCTTCCAATCCTAGACATTTATTATAGACATTATTTATTGTTTCAAAAGAAAAGTATCTTCCACTGGAGGACATGCTGTCAATTCCAAAGTTGTAGCTGCCTCTAAAAGGGAAAGAAGGGTTTTGCCGTAGTCTTAAAAAGGTCTTACTTTTAAATTGGCAGTGTTACACATATCTGAGGCAGGGCAAATTAACCCAATCATTTAGACCTGTGCTTTGAATGATACAATTTTCATCTGTGAGGAAACATCTCCCACCTTTGGAAGTCACAGACCTGAATTCTTCCTTTTTAAAGTTAAGACTCAATATGGACACCTTTCTCACAAAATGAACATGCAGATTAGATAGACAATACTAATAATTCTCAGATAAGGGAACTTGACCTAAAATTTCCGGTGCCTACAGGAGTGCTTTGAGTACTGATCATTTAACTTGAGCAAATGCAGACAGTAGCCATGAACTCATATTGCGCCATTAAACAGAGCACCAAAAAAAAAAAAAAAAAAAAAAGGCAGGCAGGGCAGCAGAACATCTTGTCTTGCAATTTTCCAGTAAAATTTCAGTTTATGCATGTTGGCCGTGTGGGAGTTCAGGTGAACTCATGTGTTTATGTAGGATGGAACAGCCTCATGCCATCAAACGTGAAAATTGTTATTGACTAGAAGTTCAACATCTGTTGCACCACCTTTACACACTTTTGTGTGAAAGTATGCTTCATATGAAATCCTGGTAGGAAGCACAGCCTTGTGAGCTCTACTCAGGCTGACTGGACATTCTGACCATCTCTGCATGGCACCAAGCCCAGCCTCCAATTTCATCTATCAAATGAATTAGGGATGCACAGTACTTTAGTACAATAGTGGTGGGTAAGGAAGAGGTGATAGCACTGGTGGACAAGGGAAGAGCAACTGACATCACTTATCTAGACTTGTGCAAGGCATTGCATATAAGATACATATATGTTAAGTAAAAAAGAACTGTTTTGAATTTCATCACTGTTCACTGTGCTAACAATAGTCAAAAACTCCAACAAATAGCAGATGCCTCTCACTCTGACAAAATTACATCAGATTTGCAACAATTTTTCTTCCAAGACTTCTACTTACCTCCAACAAACTAAATCTTAGTAAGAAAATGTGACAGGAATTACGACACAGCTCTAAAATGTCCAGTATAAGCATAACAGTTACAAGACACAAGTGATTTCACTTGGAATTTTTCTGGATACAAAGAAAACAAACCCATTACAAACCCATTGTCCTCATTAGAAAGGACTCTTCCAAACATTCCTTCATATTTTAGGAACAGAGGTTGTTGAAACTTGCACATTCTGACTCCCTAATGAGGCTTGAGAGAGACGTCATTCCTTCAGCTAAAGTGGCTGAATTGATTAGGGTGTGTAGATACCTAGAGTAAAAGGGTGTGAAACACACAGCCATGCTTCCATGTGTAAGTTTAGTTAGAAACAGAGGTTTCAGAAGCTCTGCTGACACTTTCAGCATGGGCGAAAGGGATAGGATGCAAAATTAAAGGTGGAAGAGAAATACGTGGAAAGGAAGGCAAGGGTAGATATGGACAGTGAAAGCACTGAGTCAAAGGAGCTCTGAGGACAAGGAAGGAAACTACATTGCCTACAGAGAGCCAGAGAGAAGAGCTGCTTTTTCTGAGTGCATGCAAGTGAATGCTTCTTCATAACTGCCACACTGCCTGAAGGCACCACCCTATGTTATTACTATAGGAAAATTAATTAAATGTTTGTTAACTTTTAATTAACTTTGTTGAAAGTTTGAAATCTTTTTATGATTTTTTAATAGTTAAGAGTTAGAAACACTGGCGCAGTCCAAGTGGATCAGTGTAACCACCTCATTGCTGGATAGTTGCACAAATGTGCCTACCTCCCTCAAAAAAGAAGAAACCACACATAAATAACTGTTGGTTAAAAACAAAAGAAAAATTTCATACTCCTAGTTAGTTCAAAAAATATGCAAAGGCCAAGCCTCAAGAAGGAGTTGCAGAAACTGAGTTAACTGGCATTTGCCTGGATAATTTTTATCTTGAATGTATATTCATTAAATAAATGCTGCGGGTGTTGCTCACCTGACTCAGTATAGACCCTTTTGTTTATGCTGTCACCCATTAACTACTTTACAAGGTACTGAGAGAAACAGCCATCTCCAGGGTACAACTTCTCTCCTCCTAAGGCAGAGAGCTAAAGTATGTCAAATAAATCACACACTGCAATACCTGTTTCTCTCCACTGACTGTAACTGGATCCCAGCGAGATTAGCTCAAATAGAGATATCCTCCGCAAATGTTTGAAGACATGAAGAATGTGCAAGATGAATTCCCACCCTAGCTAAAGGCTCCAAGAGACCACAAAAAAACAACTGTTGGTTTAAAACAGAAATGTCACACTTTAAGGCAGGAGCTGCACCAATAATCAACTGAGGTGGAGTTACCAGACTACTTAGTACATTCATAGGGCACAGCTCCTCCTGCTCCACAAATAACCCCAAAGGCTTTTGACCAGACTGTCTGTGTGGCACTGGGATGGATGACTCCTGGTGGATACACCACATCCCGTCACTGGTCAGGAAGAAACCTGAGGACTTCCAAGTCCCTTGAGGACAAATTACTCAGAGAAAAATCTTGAAGGATTTTGTTATTATTATTATTGAAAATGTAAGTGCCTTAAAATAGCATGACCAGGAAGGGTGGATTCAGGGAGTTGCCCTCTGACAGATGTTGGCAGTTAAGAAAAACTCTAGAATCCAGCCCGACGACCCACTGACTGAAATAGACTTGACGCCCAGATTTAACCAGTGAAACAAATGCCCAGATCTCTCCATCCTCTGGTGCCTGGGTGCCAGATGTGTCAGCGTCTAGTCAACAGCAAAGAGGCCACAAAGTACTTCCTTACTGTTACAAACAAAACACAGTTCTGGCATGTGTCAGTTAATAAATGTGCCTTTCAGTGCTTAACATTGCGGTTCCCAAAGCAGCCCAAGCAGCAGGAAAGGAGGATTAGTGTCTTTCCAGAAAGGACACAGCAGTGACTCACACTCTCAGCACTGCTGTGAGTCACTCTGACAGTGCTGCTGACTGGCTCGGCTCTAAACATAAAATGACACAACATTCCCTTTCCATTAGAGATCACGGGCAAACCCCCAAATCCAGATTAGAAGATGTCTGTGGTCCAACTCTATATCCAGATAGGAACCTCCCCTCTGCTTCTGCTCATTTTCATGAGGAAATGAAGTAGAGAGGAGCTGAAAGCTGAGACAAGTGGACCACAATTATCTTTGCAGCTCTGCCCCATCACCCACTGAAGAAATGAGCTACACCAAAGCCCTGACTTTTCACTTAGTGCAGTACGTGCTGCTTCCCAAGATACAGTCACTGGTTTACAAAGAGTCTGCTTGAGTCAGTATCATGCTGTGAAGTCTTTTGCCTGCATTTTCACCAAACCAAAGTTGTCCCTCTACATGGCACAGGCCCTATGTATAACTAAGCATAGAAGGGGAGAGATTAAATTTGCACCACTGTCACATGATCAGGCAGTTAGAGCGCTGAAAAGGGCCGTGGTTACCCCCTCCAGACCCCACACATATAATCCCACTAGGACTGCTGCTGATGCCCTCCACAGCCACTGACTCCTGAATGAGAGCTTCTGCTCTACCCTCATAAGCAGAGCACATGTGTCTACCTGAATGAGGCTTTGTTTCTCTCTGGTTCTGTTTTCTTACAAAAGCTTCAGCAAAGCCCTTGGCAGTCATCCCTGTGCCTCACAGGGAGAAGTATGGTGTCTATGGCCTGGGGCAGAACAGCCCTCCCCAGGCAACAGGGGGCACAGGGAACAGGCAGGAGATCTTCCTTGCCTTCCCCCAGGCAGCAAAAGCGATCCTCATTGGGGAAAATCTCTTATAAATGTCTCTTTGCCTACCCTCGGTCAAAATATTATACCTGGGTTAGAGTCATCTTCCCTATAAACAAGTGACTTCCCTAGTCAGAGTTTGCACCTTCGCTGGAAAGCCTTCAGTTTTCAGGTAGCAATGTCATATAAACCCTGGCCTTAATTGGTAAGATGATCCCAGAAAAAGGCAATCCTAGAGACACTCCTTGCTGAGCCAAACAGACCATTCATTCCCAGCCCTTGCTTTGCCTTGTATCAGAGTGAATGGAAGCAAAGTAGGCAAACATGGAGGTTTCCCAAATCTGCTGTAACAGTGAAATGTGAAATGAGTCCTGGAGACAAATCTGAACCCTCACACTAAAGCACCTCTGATGTTTCTGAGAGGCTTTTGTGTATAGACAAAGTAGCAACTCATAGCTTAAAGAAACCACAGCAGTTCATGGAGTGATACAATTCAATAGAACACCTGGCATTTAGATGGACACCAAAACGCATTTAATTGCGCAAAATCCTCATATCACAAACACTACCTCATGCTTTCAGATCACACATTTTAGTGAATGAGTAAAACTGAGCAGGGAACTAACCATTCTCACTAGTAAAAGACTCACCTGGATGTATTATCCAGTTACTTCAGGATGTTTACTATTTGAGAGTCTGTTTATTGCATCTCAAAGTTAAATTGCCTTACAAGAGGAAGAAAAAGCTTGCATGCAAGAAAAAAACATATATCTAGAAAACAAAGGCTTGAATTCAGATTGTGCATAAGTTGCATTTTCCCACTGTTCCTGTCAGTATTTTGCTGTCATAATTCTTTGGCTCCACTTCTGAAATTATTTTTTTAATATGGAGTTTATAAAAAATGACAAAGGAAAGAGCTCCTACACCCTTTTCTTTATTATTTAATTTTCAGCAAGGTACATAATAGTTCAGAGAAAGTGGTATCTAAGCAACAGGTTTGAAAGGGACAAAGTATTAAAAGATTGTTCAGCCAATTATCTTAGCCTGAACATGCTGTTAACTGGCATAATTGCCCTTGATGGAAAACACTTTTCTTATAGTTATAAATAATCACAGTATATCCAAAAGCTATATTAATAATGAAGAATACCATCTCCTGGAGCATTTCTCCCACATTCAGCACACACTCACCTACATTTTCCCCTCTAGCCAAAGCATCATAACTCAGAGTAACAAAAAGCTGCCATCTTGAAACAATATATTATTTTGATTTTTAGTTAACTATAGCCAGCAAAGTGATATCTGCATTCATAACATACTTAATGTCTCAAAGTTATCTTATATTTGTCTGTCTCAAAGGACTAAACTTAATTTTCCACTGTTTTATTCCCTGAGCTCCATTGACCTAACGTAGCTGAAATACTACCCTGAGTGGGATACTATGCAGGCATTATTAAAGAAATAATGAGTAACGGAACACCATACTACAGAATCTTTTTGATTAGAAGAATATATGTTAACCATGGCCTAAGTGTTCCCCTGTGATCACTGAGTCAAGGTTAGGTTGATGATTCATAGCCAGAAAGAATACAGTTTGACTTTCAGAGTTTCCACGGTTGGCAGATAGTAAAAAGAAATCTTTCTATGCCTGCAATGAATATATTTGATGCAAAGACAGCAGACAGCAAATGGATAATCTTAGAATGCTGTATCTGCGTAACTGGGCAACAGTCCTGGAAATACTCCTATTTAACAAGCACAATGCTGTTCACACATGCAAAATGGTGCATGTGCGTATGTTCTCGGAGCATTAGGCTTTGGTTCAAAAACCAGAACTGCACCTTATGACATGACACTCTTTCAAAACTGTCACAGACAAGGCTATTACCCATACAGAATTAAAAATTAAAAGACTTCTGCTAGAGTAAGATATCTGGCAGTGTAGAAGTAAGCTGCTAGAAGACGGGTTACCAGGCAGCAAGAGAGCATCAGCAAAGAGATGCTCCAACTCTCCCTAATCAACCTTCTTTCCCTAATCCAGAGCTCCTCTGGCAGAACCTGAACCTTCACTTCGGCAAACCAACTCTTTGGGCACAGTTTGCGAAAACATAGAAATGAAGAAGGGCATATGGAATCTGCCTCGTTCCAGTCAAACTTCTCATCTCAAACCTCTTCCTGTTTGCACCGCCCTGTGCCAGGGAAATCCTGGATACAATGTGCTGGTGGGGAGACTCTTCTCCATTGCTCCCAGCCTGTCGACAAGCCCATACAGCTCAGGGCAGGAGCACACCACAGGGTCTTGGCAGCCCCTCCAACTCAAATTGGCCACTTGGCACTGAGTCAACCAATACACCTCCCTAGTGATTTCACCAATCCCTTGTGAAGGGAGCAGTCAATCTGTCACACCAGTATGTGAAGTACAAGAAATTAATTACACTTGGAGATGATGAGAGAGAAATGAAATTATAGAGGACCAGCCTCACAGCTACCTCTCACTCTGGTTTGGATCCAGGGTGATTTTTGTTTTCCAGTCAGGTAGTTCAAGTCAGCCTAAGCTTCAGGACAATTCATACAGCTCCCAGAGCTGGAAATTTGTGTAGCAAGGCTCTTCTTTCGGAACTGCTTTTCCAGAAAAGATTCTTTAGTGTGGCATAAAGAATTTCCTTCAATTGTCCATTCTTACTTTAAATGGATCTTCCTAATAAATCGAGTGTCAGATTTGGTAGTTAAAGAGGAAAACAGATTAAAATGTTCCCTGATGTAAAAATTCCGTTTGTGACAATTTTGATCATTACTGTGTAAAGATGTTTTCAAAATGCAGATTCACACATAATAGATTCAGCAAAGCTTGCCATCACTTTGACCATAAACAAACCCATTCACGCAAAGCAAACATCTTTTCAGGCAGGAAAGGTAGATAAGGAAGAGTTGCATTACTTATGTAACATATGTTGAAACCAACCTCCCAAGACATATTGTTGCTCAAGTATCTTGTATACAAACACATCAATACAAAGAAAGAAGATGGGTCATTGTCAGCACTTGATAGAGATGACAGATGGTGTTCAAAACAAAGCTGAGGATAACAATGACTTTGCAGTAGGTGACTGCAAAATACAGATTACTACAAAAAGGGCTGAGGAGAGGGACCCATTGGTCAGCACCAGCATAATATAAACTATAAGGGAATTATAAACAGACTTTGCATATGATATCAGAAGTTGCAAGAAAAAGGAAAGTGTATTTTACCAGACAACAGGGTCCTTTTTACCGTATCAGCTAAGACACACTCTCAAACAAGATAACATAAAGCATATTGTAGTAGTATACTTGTGTGCTTATCCTGCTTGAAGCATACAGGACTGTATGTTCTGATAGGAGTTCAGGACACAAACAGGTCTCAGTAAATACTTTGTGGGTACAATCCAGACACTCTTGTTTCAGAGGTCAGTCTGAAAAACTGAGATTCTTTACATTTATATTCAATTGCTGATACATTGCGTCTTTTAAATACAGTTTTACTGTTAAGTTGTACATTGGCAACTTATTTCACATGTAATGTTTCTTTGTTGATTACAAAGTAATTTTAAATTAGAACTCCAGCTTTGATACTGTGTACTTTGTTGAACCTTAAATTTCATCATTTCTCATGCAATTCTGAAAGCAGATACAAAACAATACACAAAGTCAATGTCTCAGAAGTAAACGTAAATGAAGGATAAGACTAACAGCTTTATCCTAAGCCAATAACCAATAAACACTTGGCAGCCGCTGTTTGAATGTGCCACCTACACACACAAAATTTGACAGCAAATGAAAGCCAAGTAATGTACTTGTGTTTAACCTCAAGCCCTCCAAATTCACTGTTGGGACTGACATTTGGGAACAGATTTCAAAAAGCCACTTGCTCAGGTACCTAAATTGGATCTAACCTCTTTTGCAAAAATGCAGTACATTGCAGTATTCAAGAAGCTCAGCTGTGCTTGACTCAGCTGAAGTGGCACACCAAACTTCCTGTACTAAGAGAAGGAGATTATAGCAAAGGATTTAGTGTGCAACTTGGTCGAAGAAGATGCTAGTTCACGTCTTTTCTACATCTTAGATATCCTATGTGATGGTGAACAAGCACCTCACCCTTGAAAAAGAGAGACCCTTAAAATAATAACACCACCTCGTAGCTATGTTGTAAAATAAAGATATGCAGTCTAACATGCAGTGTCAAAACTATGTCAGAGTCAATAATAAGTATTTTATATGGATTCACAAGCTGTCCTTCCATAGTCATCCTTCCAACAGATCCTGTGTTTCAGCCTACAAATTCCCTCTTCTTCCTTCTTGCTTTAGATGCCTGTAGTTGATAAAGCTTCCATGAGGTGCAAGATCTCACATCTTTCTATGTAGGCTTAGTGAGGTCTTGTAGGATACCTGGACTGTAAGAACAATCTAGTCTTATAGGATATGCCTGGAAGCTCAGACCAATCTGGCTCAAACTTCCACATGTACATGCTGAGTTAAGTCCATTCTTGTGGCTCAGTGCAATACAATGCAGTCACACAACTGCAAGGCTGAGTTAGTGAAGGAGTGTCATGGGAAATGGGAACCCTTAGGTTTATTAGTCCCACATGGGGTTCTTTGGGCAGGAAGTCAGAAGAGCACACATTCCAGAGCATGGGTCTCCAATGTACTGCTGGCTAGGAGGCCCTGCTTATTTGGATGCCAGTAACCAAAAATTTTCTCCATCACCACCTTTGGCAAAGAATTAACATTTTGCTTACAGTAATGGTTATTTCAGAAAGCTCTTTATTTTCTAGCTTTCCATAAGCGTACAGTCTAATTGTACTTAATTTTCTTAATGCAGTGTTAAGTCTTCAGGCACATTTAAATGCTGGAAAGAACAATAACTGCTTTGTATATACATTTTAAGAGTCATTTTGATGTCTTTGTATCTCAGATAGAGCTCAGTTAGACTTTTTTCCTAGAGACAGCTCAATTGTCAACAAGAGTAAAACATGAGTATTAAATCCTTTAAAGCATTTAGATAAAATTGTGCATGGGAATAGGAGAGCTGAGTTGGGATTTTTTTGAGACATGGGATATTAAAAACTGGGCTATGGTTTATAAGCTAAAGATAACCCTTACTGAGAAAAAGTCACTGGATCTTCACAACCCATCTGCAGGTCCAAGGTTAGGAACCACTAATAAAATAATAAAAATATTCTTTGACATCCTCAACACAGTTCAAAATTAAAATTATCTCCTACATTCACATTAAAAAAATCAGTTATCACTGATTTCCTTCAAATGTAGAAATTTCATTCATGTTTGAGAAATAAATAAGTCATATTTGAGGAGGGAAGAGAGGTAAGAAAATTTTAAACAAAAGCCATAATGGAAAAATCTGACAAGTTCAACACAAAACCCATTTAACAGATTTTGTCCAGATCTGGTAAAGCACAGCCTCTTTCTCTGCAGAGCTCTAAAGCTATGGATGATCTTACAAGAAACTTAAGGGACCAAGCCCACATCAGTCCCCATAACGCAAAAGTTCCTTTTCAGTTTCCTGACTTTCACATTATTGAAGGATTACCTTCAGAAAGCAGACTCTGTCAGGGTGAATGGATGCTAAACGGAAGTTTAGCTAAAGAAATACTATTGCAGCTACATAATGCAGCCAAAATGCAATGAAAACCAGCAGATCTTCACAATCCCCTGGAAAACACAGGTGTATGCGTGAACACCGCTCTCCAGCAGCAACCTACAGGACCCATGAAGTACCAGCAGATGGTGCTATGACGGAAAGCAGGTTTAAAATAAAAATCAGGTTTTATAAACCTAAATTTGACAAGTTGCAACTAGAAAATACCTTCAGTAAAGATATCACAGTAATATAATAACATATTCCTTCCTTCCAAGCAGAATACAGCACAATAAAAGGGTAATTTCCTCCCTAACTCATCTATTTTCAGGCGATGCTGCTTTCATTTTAATGGTGGTGCTTTGTTTCAAGAGCCCAAGTGCCAGTAATCATACAGCAATCTACTTGTTGACCATCCATATGTCTTCAAGGAATCATTCCTTCTTGATATTTCACAGATTTGCCTTGGAGGCAAGAACAGTTCAAGGCATTCATCTATGAAACCAAAGCCATTATCAGTGTTGTCAAGAAATGATGAAAAATTTGGATACATGATTCCAGTGGCTCCTCTTTTCCTTTTCCTTGGCAGCATATTCAGCACTGACTGAATAAATCTTACGCTTGATTTTTTTTATATTCTCTATTTAACAGTTTCCGGAATAGGGCTCCTCCTCACAGCAGTGTTTCAGCATGTACAGGTGCAGACACACAGCTGCAGAAGCATGGAACACAGCCTAAATTGAGACTGCAACATGGGAAAGCAGGAGTGGGATCACTACCAGCAGATATTGGCAATAAACCAAATAAAACTGTTTAATTTCACTTATAGCAAGTAAGATAATTAGTGGTATAATAATCAAGTAAGATAGCAGGAATTTTACAGGATCAGGATTGCTATGAAAAATGTCCATGGATTAAAATGTTGGGCACAGCTCTAGATGATTCCCTCACTTAATGAGAGCACTTCTAAATAATAATAATAATAATAATAATAATAATAATAATAATAATAATAATAATAATATCTTTACAATTCTGTCTTCACAAACTTCTACCTATGAAACTGCATAAGCTGCTATATGAGCTTTTACCTTCTACTCTTGCCTTGCACAGCAGAAATAACTAACTTTTAACTTTGTCTGTTAAATGTTTTTTTTCTGTTCTCTCAGTGCAGAAGGGCTGTTCCAGTATCCTGAAAATCTCCCAGACTCTGCTTTTTCTGTGTTATTGTCTAAAGAAAAGTTTTTCTCTGGCTTTCTGGCATCAGGCAGAGGGGAACCAGGGCCCAACACGCTACCTCTCACCTACCAGCCCTAGGTCCCGAAGCTCCCAAATAGGCAGAGTGATCTGTTTCCTCACTCAGAGTCGGGGAGGGATCCTCACCGTAAGAGCTGCAGCTGGATGCATGACAGGGACATATCAGAGCCAGACGATATGCTTTGGTCAGCCTAGGCAAGACTTAACGATCCAATGCAGAAAAAGACAAAAAACCTCTCATCTATATCTAAAATGTAGATATTTGGTGTATGTTTCTACATTTATTTATGTGGAGAAGTTTATTTCATAACATGTTTCCTAAACTGAGAGGCAAATTCTCCTACAACATAAAATAAGGTAAGCAGTACGTCCTTCTTTGACTTAGGAACCATGTCAGCTTTATTTAAATATTTTCAAGCTAGTCTGTGATTTTCAAGCTATTTGTGAGGAAGCAGGCATCATCTTTCCCAAAGGGCCCATTCTTTTCCTGTCCATTTTGAGACGCAGGTTAGATCAGCTTTCAGGGCATACATTACAAAGCTGTTCACCTGCACTAATGTATTTTCCTCTGCACATTTTGATATCAGTGACCAGCCACAGCTATTTTATATCAAGATTTTTCTTCGGCGATTAGTTTCACAATGAGAAACTTCTTCTCACCCCAGCATTTAGCTCCAGGAAGAGTAAGGGCTGCTGTTGCAGGTAGCAGTTGCAAAGGGGGCACCATTCAGTGGGGTTGCTTTGAGCGTGTAGCACACCTCAGATGGCAGCATGACTGATGCCTTCCGGGTCCCACCACCTGCATCCCACACTGGGTCACAGAGTGGGAAAGAGGCCAGGGCAGACGGGTGGGATACAAGCAAGGAGGATGGGGAATAAGGCTGTGGCTGGACAGATGAGACAGCTGTGCAATAGGAAGACCCACTTACTATGAATTAATAAGCAAGCCCAGTCGAGTTAATGTGCAAATGCGTTCTCCAGTTGCAATCTGACCTCCCAGCTGCAGTGCAAACGCCATGCTCTGTCCATCATTCATTGAATAGTGGGTCATATGCTGTCTGGAGAATGCTTCTAACTGGAGAAAGAATCTCCATTTTCACTCCCAAAGATTTGGGGGAAGTTCTAATGTGAGCCTGAACTCTGCTGCTTACCCCTGACTCCATACCATACCAAATCAAAGCACAAGCCCTAGATACTGGATGTATTTCAGGTAAGAACTAACTTTTTTCTTTTTCATATAGAGACAAAAGAGTTTACTAGCACAGTTTCAGTTTCCTCTTAGTTCCTAATTTGCATTAAATACTTGTAAGTTTTCTCTTTATTGATTTATGATCAATATCAGAGGAGTAGAAAACAATCACATGCCTCACTCATTCCAGAAGAACACATTTATTTGCTGTATCAATAGAACAATTCATTTGTTGGTTTAGCACTCGTTAGTTCCTACGATCTGTCTCTCATCATTAAACTTTCCTCTGATGCCCTGCTTGATTTTAGTGGGAGCTTAAATCTACACAGGACTGCGAACTCTAAGACAGGTCTGTTTTCAAAAATACAATTTTTGACTCTTGCCTGTAAAATATTTCTATCTGTTTCAAAGTGAAAGGTCCAACATTTTAATGAGGTTGTTGCCTCCTGGTAAAGTGCTAGTTTCAAACCAATCTCATCAAGATTTGCATGCAATCTGAAAGTTCATCTTACTAAATACGTTTGTCAATCCCAAACATTTCATTACCGCAATGAAGAGAATACATGATATATCATTTGACACTGTTCCTGTATTAATATTTCCATCATTTCCACTGCAGTTAATTTTCTATGTTTTATTTTTCTTGGAATAGTGGCTAGAGACTATGGTGGTCATGTTATAATGTAGTATATGTTAGATATTATCTTAACTGGAACTGATGCAATAAATTGACATTTGCTTTCTTCCTCAATTTCTTGGATTTGAGTGTTTGATTCATAGATCAGCCTCAGGGTTGCAATATGTACATTTCCCCCCTCATTAATAATCTTTAATCTCTACAGCAGGAAAGTATTCTCTCATTCCACTAGAATGGAGCATCAGTCCTCCATGACATCATTGCTAACAGATCATACTAGTGCAACAGATCCCTCCAGCACAAAACCTAACACTTTTCCTAGGCCATTAGACAGAATATGGTGGGTTTCATTCCTCTTCTTACCACACCAAAAAGAAAAACCCTGAAATGCAAGCAGCAGGCAGCGGATTTAGAAAGTTTGCTCAATAAAACAAGGGGAGCATTTTGCAGCTGCAAAACACATTTCAGCTAAGGGACTCAAAACATAAAATAAGTTTCACAAGAGCCTTGCTGTGATAGGGTTATGTGAGGTTTATTTAATTAAGGTTTAGTTGATAAGTGAGAATAATATTTTATTTTTGGAGAGGAAATCACAATAGTGACAAACAACTGCATTTCTTATTTATTAGGTGAATTTTGTGATGTTTCTGAAGCAGAATTTTATAATAAGCTGTGAAGACAGTAAGATAAGCTTTTTCAAACCAGACAATGTCAAAAAGCCTGGAACCATATTATGTCAAACTGTAATTGATTTCATATTGACTAGCAGTGTCACAAATTTATATCAGGGGACTGAAGAGCAAAACACACCACAAAGGCAAAAAAAGAACAGTTGTGTGGAAAATAAGTGACAGAACTGTTGAAGAAACTTTATTTGATATTGCATGTGAAGATGACTTGCCATTCAGGCAGAAGATATATGCCAAAAAACCCCGTTAAACTAGGAAAACAATTAATACACTCAAGCTCACAGATGTTTTAATCAAGTGCAGCCTGGATGAACCAAACTGTAACTGTTTGCTATCCTGAGTAAAAGACATCAAAATAAATCTCCAGCATCAAATTTTGACATGAATATGGACTTTCTAATAAGGAAAAAAATTCCAATAAAATTACCATAGGCATTTCTTTATAACTCAAATAGTTTGAAGAAGTGTATGGTTTTCCACAGATCACCAGCTATCTATCTCTTTTAGGAGC
Source organism: Nycticryphes semicollaris (assembly GCA_013400055.1). Classification (NCBI taxonomy): domain Eukaryota; kingdom Metazoa; phylum Chordata; class Aves; order Charadriiformes; family Rostratulidae; genus Nycticryphes; species Nycticryphes semicollaris. The sequence continues at coordinate 818,445 of VXBJ01006365.1, forward strand.
TAAAAACCCCATTGCATTTACCACTAAGAACTTCAGCAGTGTATACATCTGGCAATACACAAATTCCAATACTCTGTTGCCATAGAATACTACTAGATGACTAATAAAATTCATGTTGCTCTTCATGGTTTATAAGCATACAAATAGATTAATGGATACCAGCTTATTTTTAAAAAATCTTTAGGGACATTTGAAAACCTTTTTGACCATTTCATGTAATGATAAGGTGTCAAATCTTCATCTATACTTACTCTACGTGGCAAGTCTGCTTGCACAAACCCTGTGTAAACTGGGAACATCTCCAAGAGGGAAAACTTACCTTGTAAATACAAAATAGAAAAATAAATAAATAACAATTCTCTCTTCTCTTGTCTCTCCAACATCTCTGTTGACCTGGGAAGAGCCTGTGCCTACTAAGAATGAATCTGAAAATCCACCTGGGAGCCCTCCTTTCCCTTCCAGCACAGCCCATGGCATGGGCAGCTCACAGCTCTGCATTGCAAAGCACCGTCCTAGTCCTTGCAGCACAGAGGAGCTGGAGGACACAGAGCATCATCTCTCTGAATCAGGCTGGCAAAAGAAACTGGGGCTTTCCAAAGTCTTTTGGAAAGTGGAAAGGCTTTGAGAGTGTGGGAATGGAAGGGAAGATTGAGACCTATTGCGTGGTGTAGGCATAGTGGATCTGTCTTGGAAGCCTGAATATTCCTGGGAGATTCCTGCTACAGCCCCTAAAAATGGAAGTGTAAGTCCAGTGAGTTGCCCTGCAAGTAGATTGAAACTCTTTAGCTGAGGTTGCATAGTGGAGGAAATAAAGATTTTCCTGTTTGCTCCAGAAAAAGGACCCATGAAACTCAGCAGACTATAGTGGGGGTTAAAAACTGGAGTAATGAAAGAGGGCAAGTTAAATATTGTGGATGGTGCCACCCTACAGGGAGCACACAGGGCTGTGCTAGTGCTGTCAAGTCAGCCGAGGGCTCCCACTAGTGTTCCTCTTTATTTCAGTTCCATCACTTGAAAAAGGAATTAAAAATAAGGGATTACTAAAGAGAAGAAAAAGTACAGTAAGAAAAAGCAGCTGTCATAATGGTTAGGCTCACTGATAACTTTCATACTTGATCCATCAGTTTTAAATCTGATTCATGCTGTCAGTTCCTCAAAGCTTACACAATCTGGAAATTTCTTGTTGAAAATAATCAGATGCCATTGTCAGTACCTAATGAAGAAATGCAACAGTTTGTGAAAAACTATCAGCAGTGTAGGCGTTAGCCAGCATCTTCTGAATTGACACTCTGGAGAAGGATGGAGATCGAGGTGATCTGCCAACACTCTCTGTGGCTCCATTCAGGGCCATTCCATGAGCATGCTATGCCTGGTCTTTAAAATACGTGGTGTTGGGATACAGAAAGGATTTGAAGCCAAGGGGAACTTTGTCTAGCTAAGAACATTTAACGTGGGGGTTCAAATTGAAGTTGCAAGTTGAAGATCCTTCTCTTAAAACAAATGATGCAGTTTTGGATGTCAGATTGGGCAATAGCAGGTAAGATTAGAAAATGAAGGTCTTGGGAGAGCACTAAAGCTCATGCATCTAGAAGTAGTTCTTTACATAACTGGCTATTTAGGATGGTTTGTATTAAACAGTCGGCAGTTTGCACTGCTTAATAATAACCGGTACTTTTCACCATATATTTTTGTGTAACACTGAGGATTTCTAATGTTAGAGCCTTTTTAATGTTCCAGCAAATCCACAGGTTTGGAAATATATCTTCTAAGACACCGAAGTACCTCCCTGCCTTGGATTTTCTTTCCTAGCAAACATGATGAGCATGCACTAATAAGAGCTACTAACTGGGAAACTATGAGCTTCTCAGGTTTTTGGTCTATGTGTACAAGAATCAGATATCTAAACAGGATGGAACCACAGGAAGAAACACAAATTTGGACTAGATATAGACATAAGGCCCAACTAACTTCTTTGTATTTTCATTGAAATCTGCATCAAGTCTGGCAATTCACAGGCTCATATCCTGCATCCCTTATTAAACAGAGGCTCTATATTTGTTCCCTGTGTATCACAAGTAGCTGGCATGTCTTGGGGGAACAGACTACTTTTTCTAGCACTCAGCAGACCACTGAGAAAACTGTACAGTTCAATAAACAATAAATAAATTTATAAACAAATAAATAAATTAACCCAACTAAATAAATAAACACACAATAATAAATAAACTTTTCATTTAAAAAGCCTGGGAAAAAAACAACCATGAGGTAACTCTACTGGAACACAGGAGAGAGATACTTCTAAGTCTTCATATCTCTTGGCTTACCTAAGAAAAGCCCAATCAAATGCACATCTGAGAAAGAGAAACTTACACAAATCCAGATGAAAGACAAATATTTTGTGTGTAAACATGCTGCAATGGCCTACCTAACATATGGCCAATTTTCTATTTTTTTTTATTAAACTTTTAATTCAGGTTTGTGCACATACATATTTTAAAGTACATTATATTGAGCAGACATATTAGGACAAATTAGCTGTGGGAAAGCAGTTGGGCAAGAACCACATAAAAAGCCGTAACTTTGAAACCCAATGTTATTTCTCACTAAAATGGAGTGTCACAAGCAGGTGTCAGGCCAACATTTATATCATTGATGCTCCCTCATTCACTTTTCTATAAGTGACAGCAATTTTAAGTTAGATATTAAAAGAATGGAAACTATTTGAAGATGATTAAAAGTTGAAAAGAAAGAAGTCTTCTGGGAAATCCACCAGCTCTGCCTAAGACAGCCTTTGTACATGTCAAAATCAGTGACAAAACTTTAATTCCTTTTTACTGTGGGAGCTAGCACTGTGTAATATACAGTCTTTTGGCAAGCATAGTAACACCTCAAGTTAGAAACCTTGTCTTAGCATATGCTGTCCTTCTACAAGAGGGCAGCTCCAACCGAGCAAAAGGTTGTGGTCATGAACATGAGGAACAACCTAATGTCCATTGAGTGTCCAGGTAAAACTGCTGAATGATTTTCCTTCTCCCTAGTAGGCAAACTGCCTGACTTTCAGGACCATTAATCGCCCCAAATGCCCTATATGGGGTGCAGCCTTTATTGCCTTGAAAATTACTTTATCTTTTCAAAAAGTTTTCTCTCTCCTGAACCCCAAAGAAATGGTGATTTTCCTCAATCCATTTAGGCCCTAGGCCAATGCTGATTTCAGTCGGTCAAACAGGAGCTTTTTTCTTACTTTTCTGGCAGATGTCTTAGGAAATAAGATGAAACGTATAAGTAGATTTATGGACATGTGTAGCATGGCAGCCATTAATGAAAGTACAAACTTCCTTGTGCCTCCAGGCTTAACACACACTGAATTTTGCATAAACAAATAGTATTTTCTTTTATAATCTTCCCAAAATTGTGTTCATTTAAAGTTAACGTACTTCATCAACGGTGAGATATGTACCAGCATATTTAGCTTAAAAAAAAATATAAAATCTGAGAGAAAAAAGTCATTCTCTTGGGTTTTATTTTTTAAAAGGAGGAGGAGAAAAAGATTAAGTCCAGCCATTCATGGAAATGGACCTGTACAACATTGAAACTATGCTGTTTCCTATGAACAGGTGCCACTGCTTCAAGGGGCTGGATGGCCTTGACACTGCTGCGAGTAATTAAAGCTATGAATAACTGAATATGGTCCGTGTATCTGGTTTTGACCACTGGCTACTAAAAAGAAATACCAAGTAGTGTGCACAGTTAAAGCGCTGCTGTTCTCAGGTATCTGTAAGAAAGTTCCCTCGTCTTTTGATAGATTAACTGAAAGGGGTGATGTTATTACTAAACCAAATCTATCTTACACTGCCTTCCCTTATCTTTACAATAAGATGTGCCTTTTTTTTCTCTTTCCACTCTTTCTTCTAAAAAGTGAATCAAGATTGATTAACCTTGAACTTTCAATCACCGGTTTTGCAATCATTTAAAGAAATTTTTCAAGTTAAAGAAGGAAAAGGTATTTTCTTGTGATCCAAAATATAACTTCTATATTAGGTTTACACAGACCTTCTATTTACAGCACCAGAACAATAAAGATTATCCCCAATGATAATTTCAAAATATTAATTATGAGGGGGTTTCTGAATCTTTTTTTTTTTCAGCAGAGATAAAAACATTAGCATAGCAGATTTCATCCTACTGGAATAGGCTTGCTTTTCCAAATCTTCTTGTCCATCACAAGCACCTTAATGGTACAAAGCCACACAAAGACAGAGGTGTCTAGCATCACCAGTTAAAAAACAGTGTCGAAGTGGAGCAAAGGGAGGAGGAAAAGCCTCTGCCTGCCCCTGCCCATTCGCCCTGTCCCCAGGAGGGGGAAGCCGAGCTCCGCCAGTTGCAGAACTCGAATTGCAGTGAATTAGTGAGCTGTGGGTAGGATTTTTTTCTTCAGCATCAGTTATTCTTATTATTGCTCCTGTGAACAGAGTTAAAATGCTCCCAGTGGCTTGTCCCAGGGTACCCCACCGTGGACAAGCATTTTTCTAACCTCACTGGCAGTGCTCTAGTTTGGGATCAGAGAGGAATTTTTCTTCTAAGCAAATTTCCTCTTGAGCAATCAGAGAATCAAGCTGATGTGAACCATGCTGTCTTTCTGGCTCTCCTCTCACCCACACAAACGTGCTGCTCAGAGCTTTAATGAGGAGTCCTGACCCCCAGTGTCAGTTTAAATTAACCTAAAACGTAACTGTTCCTGTTATGTGGGGCCAACAGTCCGTCTGGAGGATCCAGCTGCTTTCAGATAAAGCCATTTTAACTGCTGGATATGAGGAGAATTATTACATTGCCTGAACACTTCCACACCACTGGAGACACCTCAGTCTTTGGGCAGGAACAGACTTCCCGTGGGTCCACATCATACCCCCAGACCTGTCTCAGATACCCAGAGGCATCCGCCCCAGCACCGCTGGCCACCTTTGGGCAGCCACATCCTCCCGTTGGACATGCTGCCTGTACCCCCTGCAGGGCAGGTCTTGGTCCACAGGCAGGTGTAAGGGGCACACAGGTCACAGGCTGAAGTGTGGGGTTTGGCTTCGAAAAGGAAACCTTTCCATGAAGTGCAGTCGCGCAATAAAGTGGCGGCTGCATGTTTACCTCTAGCGCATAAACCCATCACTTCTGAAGTCGTTACCTAGCATTTCAGCTGATCCAAGAATGCAAAGCCCTTGTAACAGTTTTATGAGCTTCTTGGGCTGTGAGGAGCTCTGAGTAACAAAGGACAACATGTGTTGGGTGGATCATTTGACTAAGGAAGAGTAGGCTGCCTAGTGACAGGTAGCAATTCCCCCAGGCAGAAGAGCCAGCCACACTGCCAAGCAGTGACACAACCTCCATGGCAAGTACTGCGTCAGACCTGTCCTCCTGGGGAATCTAAATCAAAAGCTCCCACCAAGTAAATCTAACCAAGTACATATTATTATCCTCAGTGGATGGACAATAAGTTTAAGCACTTAGACAATTATGTAAAGCAATTTTTTATTTTAGAGCAGAATAATCTTTAATCTTGAGAGAGATCTGCCTTCAACTGCCTGAGGGCAAACCCAGTGTCCTTTTCCTTTTGATAAAACATGCAGTAGAAGCATACCTTACTCCTGCGGCACTGCAATATGCACACAAAGCTACCTAAAAAGTTTGACTAGAAATCAAAAGTGATTTTTTAATAAAGAATTATTTAGTAGAAGATGTCAAGGTTCTCCTACAGTATAGCTTTTCTAATTTTTCCCATGCCCCATATATTAGCCCTGAACATTTTTATACATTATACTTTCAAGCCTTCCTCAAAATGACCAAAAGCAAGCAAAGCAAAAGACCTAAAAAACATTATACAAAAGAATATTTTTTGCATCCTAGTTCTCTGCTGTGCCTTTCTGTATATTTGTATAATGAGTAGAAGATTAGGTTCGAGATCATCTGAGGAACCTGAAGGTGCATAAGTCCACGGGATCTGATTAAATCCATCCATGGATCCTGGGAGGAGCTGGTGGATGAAGTTGCTAAGCTGCTTTCCATCATATTTGAGAAATCATGGCAATCTGGAGAAGCTCCCACTGACTGGAAAAAGGGGGATATAACCCCAATATTCAAAAAAGGAAAAAAAAAAACCCAGGGAACTATAGGCCAGTCTGTCTCACCTCTGTGCCTGGAAAGATCATGGAGCAGATCCTGCTGGATTCTCTGCTAAGACACATGGAAAACAAGGAGGTGATTGGAGACAGCCCAACATGGCTTCACCACAGGAAAATCATGCCTGACAAATTTGGTAGCCTTTTACGATACTGCCACAGACTTGGTGAACAAGGGCAGAGCAACAAACGTCATCTACTTGGACTTATGCAAAGCATTTGACACTGTCCCACACAACATCCTGGCCTCAAAATTAGAAAGTCATAGATTTGATGGATGGACCACTTGCTGGATAAGGAACTGTCTGGATGGCTGCACTCAAAGGGTTGTAGTTAACAGCTCAAAGTCCAAGTGGTGGCCAGTAACGAGTGGCGTTCCTCAGGGGTCAGTACTGGGACAAGTGCTATTTAAAATCTTTGTCGGAAACATGGACAGTGGGATAGAGTGCACCTGCAGCAAGTTTGCTGATGACACCCAGCTCGGTGGCACAGTCGACATGCTGGAGGGAAGGGATGCCATCCAGAGGGACCTGGGCAGGCTTGAGAAGTGGGCTAGTGCAAATTGCACAAAGTTCAACCAAGCCAAGTGCAGGGTCCTGCACCTGGGATGTGGCAATCCCAAGCACAAATACAGGTTGGGAGAAGAATGGCTGGAGAGCAGCCCTGAGGAGAAGGACTTGGGAGTGATGGTGGATGAGAAGCTCAACATGAGCCAGCAATGATCTCTCACAGACCAGAAAGCCAACTGCATCCTGGGCTGCATTAAAGGAAGCGTGACCAGCAGGTCACAGGAGGTGATTCTATCCCTCTACTCTGCTCTCATGAGACCCCACCTGGAGTACTGTGTCCAGCTCTGGAGTCCTCAGCATAGAAAGGACATGGAACTGTTCAGCAGGTCCAGCCAAGGGCCATGAATATGATCAGAGGGATGGAGCACATCTCCTACGAAGACAGGCTGAGAGCTGAGGTTGTTCAGCCTGGAGAAGAGAAGGCTCTGGGGAGACCTTATAGCACCCTTTCAATATCTGAAGGGAGCCTACAGGAGAGCTGGAGAGGCACTCTTTGTCAGGAAGTGTAGTGACAGTAACAGCTTTAAATTGGAAGAAGGGAGATTTAGATTGAATACCATAAAGAAGTTCTTTACTGTGAGGGTGGTGAGACACTGGAACAGGTTTTCCAGAGAAGTTGTGGATGCCCCATCCCTGGAAGTGTTTAAGGCCAGGCTGGATGGGGCTTTGAGCAACCTGCTCTAGTGGGAGGTGTCCCTGCCCGTGGCAGGGGGGTTGGAACTTAATGATCTTTAAGGTCCTTTCCAACTCCAACCATTCTATGATTTTAGGATTCTATGAATATAGAAGCAGTTGTGTGAAAAGCAGAGTTTCTAAGTGTACACGATTTAATGATATACAAGATATACTGCAACCACTCCCATTCCAGGAGCTAATATTTCCCACCAGGAACTGCTGAGTATTTTCTTCCACATTTGCACAATTCAATGCAACAAAAATTATTCTGGTAGTCTATTTTTTAATTATGCCTGTTGGAAAAAATCTTACCTAAAGAGAAATTATGTTAACATTGTGCAATTTAGTGTCTGACCGCATGCATGCTCATTTCCCTGCTAGAGCCTCAATTAGCCTATACAAATTTTAGCTTGTACATTCTTTTGTACTTGCATTTTTTTAATTCCTTATTTTGTGAACCTGTAGACACCACCAGGTTTCAAGGAATGGTGTGCCATTTGCCATACTGCCTCATACCAGGGTTTCATCCCTGCCTGTCCCCTGATCTCATCCAGACCCAGGGCCTGAATGACACCTGGTAGAAGTGACTACTTCATGTCATCTGTGGTCTTGTGTTGGCCTTGAATGTTCCCCCTGGAGTTCTCTCTTTGATACACATCATTAATCCAAAGTTACAAAAATCTGTATACATGTTAGAAGCAGCATATTTGCTCTCAAACTACTTCCACTGTTGTATCAAAAGAGAGGATTTGAGAGTTTCTTTTCACAGGCTGAAGTCAGCAAGCCCTTGCGTGACCTGGGGCCTTCCTGCCTCTCTCACCTTCTCCTTGTGTTACTCCACAGCCTGGCATTTCCACATCCACACCCACCAGCTCCTGACAGTGCTGAGGAAGTCTGCTCCTCTGGGTGCTTGTGGACGATCATGCTTTAATGGGCAAAAATGTGCAATTTCCTGTTGAAAGTACTCAGAAATCCACTGCCCCCCCCATGTTGCTTGCACTCAGAGTTCAGTGGGTAGCCCATTTTGTCCTTCAGGGGTGACAATGTTTTCTTTCAAAAGGCAGAGCTAAATTACTTCCCTGTTCTTTTAGACTCTCAGCTTCTGGCCTAGATGGGGGCAGCAGCCTCTGCATTACCAAAACAGCAACCACTCATTAGATTAAAGATGAAAGGTAGGTCTGAGCTCTGTCTCTGAAATTAAAATGGCTATAAACCATCCATGCAAGTAAAAGAATAATTTTTTTTACTGCTATTCCAGTATTACTTGTTGGAGAAGCCCATTCCAACAGAGTTGTGATGCTGCTTCTTAGAAAGCATGAGAGCCATCCACTCATGTTGACTTCAGCAGAAGTTGCTGACACTTGGTCCTCGGATCAAGAAGCAGATAAACACTATCACAGCAGTACTCTGGGAAAGTGTGGCCTCAAAATGACAGCAAGATTGGTTAAATTAAATTGGAAAATTTACATATCTGAAGGTTATTTTTGAAAGACTAGATCAACATTTAAGTTTTTTCCATTATTGTAACTCAATTTTTGAGTAATTACCTTTTTAAGCATGCGCGCTTGAAGAACCACAAAAGAAGATCCTTTTGTCTCCCTGTCTCTGGGGTGAGAAAGACCCTGTTTATGTGAGCTTTCTTTTTTTCTATAAAGTACCGATAAAGATTTTCATATGAAAAGCCAGCGCTCCTTATGCTAGGATGTACTTGGAAGACCAGGTTATAAAGTTTCTATTTCCTAACAAAAAATTCAGGGAGAAGAGAGACAGAAGAGAAGGAAAATGACCCAATGAGAGAGAAGATACTCACTAGAGACAGCAAAAGAAAAAGGGAGACCCAGGATAATGACAATTAAAAAATAAGTGCCATTTGCTTAAAAGACATTCAGTAATGTCAGAAACACCATCTTCTTTAACAGTCAGGGTATTCTCTGACAAAAATGTCAAACTTTCACAATTTTCGTTTCAAATTATAGATGTTCCAGAACTGCAAAAAATGTTGACTCTCCCTCATTTCTAAATTGAGAGCAGACTAATGCCCTATGTAGCCCACAATAAGAGGACTACATCTAATGGCATCACTGCCCTGTATGGTATTAAAACCTAGCTGACATTGTAGCCTAATAATTAAAACTAATTGCATATTTTTCTCTTTTAAAAGACAAAGGCCTTGACCATACATGGAGGTCATGCAGATAACATCCAGAATATGATAATCAGAGGAAGAAACACATCATCTGTTCAGAGATGAGTAGCCAAGGGTTTTATGTCTGTTTAAGGGTCCTCTAGACCCGTACAATCCTGTTAATGTATCTGTAGCTGTCATGTATTTGAGGCCAAAGTTGGATTTAGAATTTGAAGCCTCTAAGGAGCAGTTTAGACGTGGATAACATGGGTTGCTACAACTTCAGTGGCTTAGGTTGAACCTACTCCTGTAAGAGAGCATTTGAGTGGCTGCTCAACCACATGGACTAAGGGTCTAGAGTCAGAGTGGATTACGTGTCACATCTGGCCCTAGTTTTTCTTGTTAAATACCCAGCTATTCCTATCATACCCTTAGTTTTACTACTGAAAAACAATGCATACCCTGTTATGTGTACATACTTTAGCACCATCTTAGGATATCATCCTCTGGTAGACCAGGTCCTCTAACTTCCTTGGTTTGGGGCTTTTAAAACTATTCTCACCTGACCTGACCTGAAACTTCATAGTATTGTCCTCAGGATGAAAGAGCCAAAGATATCTCTGCCATCTTCATTCAATAGTAAGATACCATCTATTTTAAACGTACATACTTTCCAATTACATATAATGCTTCTAAGAGAAATGCAGCCACTAGACAGGATTGCCTCACATTTCCTGCGTTCCCAGAATACTTTTTTTCTTGAGAACAGACCTATTCCCAGAATCGCATCTCATAATGAATTAAATTAAATTAACACATAATGAGGTTCATCATCACTGTCTTTAGCTTGGTAAACAATAAAATCCTTTTAAACTATTTTGAACTCTTCCCTTGACAAATAAAATATTCTTATTTTAATTCTTCAAAGATGTCAAAAGACAGTAATGTCACATTTTTATTTAGCTAAATCACAAACAGATAGGGCTTGTTTGGTAGAAATCATGACTAAGATACACTGTCTATTTCTACCACAGTCACTATAAAAACATCCTTGTACCTTCTAAGAACTTGATAAACATTCCTAAGAAAATAGAGTCGCATTTGGTAACACTATCTACTGGTATGCTTGAAATACAGACCTAACAGGGTCTTCACTCGCTTGGACTAACAGTCTCCCAGCACAAAGGGAGCTGCTCAATTAACACTTGCAAGTACAGTTACATGGCAGATAAGTAAGGACTGTAGCCACCACTGACTAAAAAAAGACTGCCTCTCAGATCAGGGGCTATTCAAAATTTGTGAAATTTCCAAGGCATTTCAGTATTAAATCCTGGTCCGGAGCTCACTGAGGTAAGTAAGAGCTTCTCATTGACTCTTGATGACCTTGACTCAAATCTAGACTGCAGCTTTGCTTACTCACGTGCTGCAAAAAAAACCCCAACCTTTTTTTCCCTTCTACAATCACATTATTGTCCTTTTTTGCTATGAAGCTGAGATTGTTTTTATGCTATTTCATTAGCTACACAGAGAGAGTGTATATGCTACTCTTTGCAGTGATTTAGTATACCACTGAGGTCTTGATTCTGGTAAATACCATATTGGGGTAGCCCCACTGAGCTATGGGGTGTACATAACTCAGTTATAAGACCTACTTGCCTGCAGGATGGAACCCTCCAGCAACACCCATCAGGTCTTTTACATAAACATTCTATATAAAAATATTTTTCTTTTGAATATTTTCAAATACTTATCTAAACAATGTTTATTTATAACTAAGAATAGCTAAGTGTTTCTCATTTTTAAAGGACCATACAGGATTACGAATCTGAGAAATGAGCAAGATTTTTCAGTCCATGAGTTTAAAGTTTCATTTCAACTCTTGGTGTATTAAGGGAAAAATCACACAGTAAACATATTTGAAAACATTTAATCTTGTTTCTAAAGGTGTATTTGAAAGGTTTTTCACATCTGAATGGAAATAGAATAATAATCAGAAAATGTATTCTCCTGAGAGCTGACAGAAAAACAGCAAATAAAGCCAATGTAATGAGTACAATCCCATCTACATGCTACTATCTTGCTCTGGGCATCCTCAATTCACATCCAGTCTGACAACAGATGAGACGCAGATGCAGGACCAAATTAACCACATTGAAGTATAGCCACACTATTATTTTACTGAATAATTGTTCGAGATAACAGCACTCGGCACTTGAGGAAAGGCCACACAGACCACCCTCAAAGCAAGTGCCATTGCCAGCTGGGAGGAGACTGAGTTCTGCTGGCATCTTCTAGGTGTTGGCCCCAGACTAATTCACCTCATAGCCTTGGTCCTGGCTCAAAGCCCCTCACCTTCTTGGCCAAGCCTGGTGCCAAGGGATGAGCGCAGACAGTGACCAGCCTCAACAGACCTCACTCTTCTCAGCATGCTACACCCTCCCATCAGAGTAATAGCCCTACCTGTCTCTGAATGCAGCTTCAAAGACAGTCCAGCCAGATAGCCAACCATTTATTCAATAGCTGGACCTCAGCATCATACAGCACAAACACAGTGAAACACCACCATTTTTGATAGCACCATTGTAACAAGCTTTTAAAATACTTTCCCAGTTGGCCAGCAGAAAGTTAATGTTTTCTACAGAACATGACTCAGACAGAAAATACTCGGATTCATGATATTCTAACAGCAGATATCCTCCCCTGCAGGACTTACTTCCTTTTTATTATCTTTCCAAAGATTGTTTGCCTCCAGTGGGAACAAGAGGAATGCCAGATGGCTATCTTTGCTTGGACAAAACCATACCGGACTGGCTCCACACTAAAACACAGTCAGACATGCAAACCAAAGATAAGATACTCAGTGAAAATTATTAGGGGGTAATACGGGAACAAACACATGTAGGAGCCATGGGGATATAAAGACTCCAGAGAACTTACTGAAGTTTGCAGTTGGTTGGAAGCAAAAGTTAGTGGCATGGAGTTTAACTTAGAAATGAAGAGAGTAATGCCCTGATTAATCCCAAGGAGGTAGTAAAGTTACAAACACTTGTAATACATGTCAGATATATATTTTATACTGTGGTCTAAATAGCAGAACTTCCATGGACCAAAATGCTCTTCAACAATTTCCACTGCTGACACAGCCAGCCCCATTCCCATTAAGAATGGATGCTCTCCATTGGTCTTACAATGAATGACGTGAACACTCGGACGCTTTCTCAGATCCTTGCAACTTGCAGCTGTACTTATTTAGAAGTGCGCAATATTCTGCACAACATTTTCCATTGTGTCACAGAGCAGCTACTACACCATTTTCGTCTGTGTTTTCACAGCTTCTTCTGCTTTTGTGGTTGTGTGGGTGGACAGGCATGGGCAGTACATGTAAGTCGCAGCGAGGAACCACCATATGTGTGCGAGCACGGGCAGAGGAAGTCGCTATGCTTGCATGCTCCACTGAGACCCTTCCAACTGTGATTCCAGGAAAACCTTGCATGGCCCCAGGTGGAAAAACAAGTGTTCAGATGGTAAAATTTGCATGAACAGGGAAACTGGACACTCTTACTGTGGATCCTCTCACACATTTTGTTCCAGCAAATTAAAATCTGACTGAAAATCTCTGTATGGCACGCAGAGAGCAAAGTAGAAGATAAATGTCTACCAAATTTTGAGTTGTCTCAGCAACGTGTATCCCATTGCCAATGTATTGGTTTTCATTCCCACTGCTTTCTTTTCTAACCTCCTGTGCTCATGGGTGGAAGTTCTCATATGGGGAATGGTCAAGGGAAAAATATGATATTGTAACAAAATACGATCTTATCTTTCTGAAAGCAGAGCACAATGTGGACTGTATCTGCTGCATAGATATATGAGCAACATCCAGAAGAATTGAGATTCCTTCCTTCTCCTAAAATATAATCACTGCACAATCTGGTCCATTTGAAAAGCAAAAAAAAAAAAAAAAAAAAAAAAAAAAAAAAAAAAAAAAAAACAAAAAAAACAAAAAAACTTTTTTAAAAAAACAACACTTTCTCTAAAGCATTCTTATGAGCTGTAAGGGCAATGCTCATTTTGACCAAGGATATTATACCCTAAGTAGGGGTGAAAACCACTAGGGTAAGAAAAATAACCCCAAGCTTTCCCTCAGTTTATATACAAGTTGCCTAGCAAACTTCTCCCAGGACCTCAGCTATCTGCTGTCTTCTCTCCCACAGCTAAAATATGCTAAATTCTAGCAACAGACCTTAAACAAACACAGGCACTCTTCAGGGAGATGTGCAACAACACAAACCTCCAGCTGTCCTGCTTTCAGAAATGAAGTAGAACTGACTGGAATATGGGAAACAACCACTGCTGAGAGGAGATGTGTTAGTCCCTAAAGCAGTCCCTCAGAGAAGGCCCAAACATGGCTTAGCAGCCTTTTTTTCCTCCTAACAAAACTCTCAAAGTTTTGAGGAGGAGGACGTACAAGGGACACAGCTGCACACAAATCAGCTGTCCTTTACTTGCGGCCTTCACTGCGTGCCAAACACACACACATACAAACATGCACTCATGGGAGAAGAGGAATGCACATTTCTGGACCCCAGCTGAGGTACAGCAGGAGCTGGCAGTATGTTAATCCTGTTTGTCACAGAATGGCAGACTTAGACACATCCTGCTAATATAAATATACTTGAAGAGGAAAATAAAAGGAAACATGACTCCTCATTCACGCTAGGGAGAAATGGCTCTTAACAAGTGCTGTAGAAAACTAAGTGCGTAATCTCTTAAATATGTGGAATAGGATTTTAAATAATTTAGTGCAAGTTGTCTCTCAGCAACTTTAGACCTCAAAGGTTGAATGACTGCACTGCACTTTCAATAATAAAATAAATATTTGTCTTCACAAAGGCAGTATTTCCTTGATTCCACTTGGAGCTAACATTAAATATTATGAACCAGCACACTTGAAAAAAAAAACCTTCCTGTACAGCCAAGAACATTTCAAACATACTTACTTAAGGCACTTCTAAAAGTTATCTGTAGGTCAAGAGAGCAAATTATTTGCATTTTTTAAGTGTTTTAAGTGGAAGGCATGAACTCTATCCCGTCTTTCTTTTTTTTCTCACAAGATCAGCTCCTACAAAGTTTAACTTGGAGCTTAATTAGGCTTTATTTATGCAAGTCATCTGTTCTTGAAAATGGGTTTACCAAGGTTTTGTATGTCTGGCTGTCTACCTTTCTGTTCTTTTTACATTTTCCACTTAACATTTGGGGAACATCCAGTCTGTTAACATCAGTGTAACAAAGACAGCAGTTTCAATGCCTTGCTAAAGAGACAAAAGTGTACATAGGCTAAAAATTTGTCTGACACACAGTTCCTCAGATGCAGCAGAAGTAAAGGCCCTGATTCTGCACCTACCTTTAAAGACCATCAGTCTTTTTATCCATTGTACTGACTTTTAATTTGGTTTCTATTCCACAATTAGCTGCAATGCTGTACAGGTGAAGAACAGTAGGTCATGTCAATAACACCAAACCATGCAAGAGCAAGAAATGTAATGAAAGGTCAATATTCACAAGCAACAGAAATGTACTTCAAAGCAATGCTGTGGCACAAAGGCTATCAAATGACTGCCTGAGGAAGGAGGTAGCCAGTCTAACAAGGCTCTTCATTCCAGCCCAGAAAGAGAAGGGAAGCCAAAGATGGGAAGAAAATCCAGGCCACTGCCAAGGGAGAACGAGGAAGAAGCTGTTAAGAGTAAGAATGATGAGCTCTGGGAATAAACCACCCAGTAACATAAAATTCCACATGGATCTGCTTCTCTTGGGGATTGTAGGTTAAACCTGGATGTCTTTCTGGTGACAATGCTCTAGCCAAGTATTTTCTGGAGAGTTTAGGGCCCTTTGACTCCAACAGCTTACAGGAGTCAAACTAACAGGTTCAATGCTCCTTTTGGCCTTTGTGAAGTCACCACAGATCCCTACGAAGACAGGGGATGAGTGGGGTACCCATGGACACAAATATACCAGAGTCCCCCCAAGCTGCTGTTGCCTTTGGGATCAGTATGACAATGTCTGAAGGGAGCCTGGGTGGAGGTGGCAGGGAAGCATGTCATCCTGAGGGGCAAGCCAACTTTTTTATAGTTCTTGTGCAATGTATTCAGAAAGCGAATTCAGGGGTTTCTCTTTGTTCTTCGCAGAAAAAGGAGTCTTGTGGCTGAAACTAATTGCCCCAGGAGTTGTGGTTACATCAGGCCCCAGAAGTGCTGATGCTGAGGGAAGCTGAAGGGCAGCTCAGGCCAAAACAGCAGAGTAGGGGGGGACTGTAGCCACCACTCTCTTGAACCGGGTCCCCTCAACCATCACAAAGTCAGAGATCAATGTTTGCTTTGCAGTGCTGGCTGTGCAGCCTGACCACCCAAGTGTTAGGCCTTTTGTCTCTCATTGAGAGAGTGGTGAGCTTGTACCTCACGTTCCTCTGTTGCCCGAAACAGTGGAGTCCCAGTTTTCACTACAAATCATGACCAGGTTTGGGCAGAGTTCCCAGGCTCTGATCTGCTCACAGCTAGAGGTGGCCCATGAGGTCTCACATTGGCTCTGGGAGCTTTCAGAGGGTGCAACCTCCTGCAGAAATCCATGCCCTCAATCTCTTGCCTTACCCTGCTTAGTGTGCAGCCTCATGTACCAGAGCAGTTGCTTCCCTACAGTGGCAAATCAGAAAGTAACTCTGGGGGAAGCTAATAAATGAACTTGTGGTGCATCAGCTGCTTGGCAATAATTGCCTGAGGGTTGTCATGTGGCAAAGCTCATCTCCTTTTCACTGTTTTCCAGGGAAGTACCCTGAGAAAGAGCAGTGTCCACAGAGCAGCTGACACCCTAAGAGTTCATACCTGGCTTTAATCCAGGAAAAATTACTACTGTGTCAAATTACTTCTGTGTCATCAAAGGCAAAATTTCATCTTAATCATCATCAAAATATGTCAGATCAGGACTTCTTTTCATAGAAAAGAACAGGGTCTTCAGAATTTCTCTTTCAGAAAGGAAAGTCACAATTAATTATCTCTGATATTTGTTATTGTTTTGACCCATCAAGAGAGCACTTACCACCTGTCTGTGATGTAGATCTTTTCTAAGTATCTCCCTATCTTATTCTTTCTTTCTCTCTCAATTTTTCCTATTGAACCTCCACTGCTAAGAAATACATCAGATGACCTCAAAGGAAAAAATAAAGTTGCGATTGACAAGCTGCAAAACAAAACAGAAATAAAAAGGCACTTGTCTCAATCTGAGCTTTAATTGGTATAGCAGTATACGTTGCTCCACCAAAGCTTGCCAAAGTTAACATCATACAACCATCATTGATGGGGAAAGCACAAAGATTGTAATACTAGCTAGAGACAAATGCAAGGAAAAAAAAAAGTGAAGCAGTCAGGAGAACTAAAATTAAAATATTACAAAACATTGCATATATACAAAGAATGGTGCAACCCTGGAGGCTGAAGGAAGACATTGGAGAGCTGATCACCAGTTGATAAGCCACGCAGTATTGCTTCTTGTTCACTTTCTGGGGCAAGCTCTGCCCTAGCGTGAATAGGAGAAAGAGGGCTGTACAACCATGGCTGCATTTCACGGCATGACAGCACACACAAAACCAGACAGTATCTGTAGATAGAACCCCACCTGTACTCACTGGAAGACTGACAGCTATAGACTATTCAGTGTATTATATCAATTATGGAATCAGTCTTAATATCCTGACCTCTATATCTCCTAGAAGACTGGGCTTTTAGGGGAATTCAGCCAAACCACTCATCTGTCCTACAACCATATTTTCAAAAGCCTGTATGCCACACTATGCTGTATCTACACTTTTTATTGCAAGTGGTATCGGAGGGAATGTTTTGAGTTACTTAAGGGCCAGAACAACTTTTTACAATAAAATGGAACCACAGTTCTCATCAAATCTGCTCCTAGTAGTAGTAACATTTTTGATCAAATAATTCAATAAACAGCATGAGACATACAGATTTCAGTTCCTGTTCCTCACTACTTAGAACCCGTATCACATCCTGTTGTGTTACACTGTTTCCTATTTGACTGCGTTATGAGGAGAAATAAACCTTTTTCTAAATTTTGTAATTTCCAATTCTAGAGCAAACGTTAAAACACTATTTTAGGTATGTGATGGGCATTGTTTTGGTCTGGACAGTAATGTATCCAGGAATACAGTTGTGGTTTTTTCCAAGGAGAAATATTTTGATATCACAGATTATTTTCGAAAATTTGCAAGATTCTTTAACTCGTGGCAATGGTTTATCGCATTGCCATGGCATGTTTATGTTTAGTTTCTATTGTAGTATTAAGATTAATGTTTGGTGTACTTCTTAAAATAGCTTTCTATATGGTCCTCTTAGACTGTCAGTTTTAAACACTATATCAATTTCCAAATCCATGCTTAATGTTTCATTATCTAAAATCAGACCTCATTCATTTTAACAATGTAATATCGACAGAATCAAAAATAAAAGCAAGTTACAATTAGATCTATAAAATGACCAATGATACATTTTTCTTTTAATGTGCTTCTTAAAATACTTGATGTCCAGTGAGATATAAAACCAAAATATTTAATTTGTACAACAAATACCTTTTATATTTACATCCTTAAATTTTAGTCTTGAGCCTGTACATAAGTATATTGTATTTGAAAATATCTTACCTGTTCAGCTACTGCCAAGAAGGCTCTTAAACATTTTCTCTGAACATATGATTAGCTCTCTTCCCAGAAGATCACAATGATCAAAAATAATGAGAGATCTCAATTGTATGACACGGTATGTATCTAATTTTATTACAGTTTGGGAAGGCTGAGGTTTGAAATTAGTTTTGGTAGCTCCTACTTACCATAAAATTTTAATTCTAACAAAAGATCAGTGGCTTTATATAACCTGAACTCCTTCTTCATGCTCTCTGTAGAGAGTTCATCAGTTGTTGGGATCCAGGCTTATCTGTGATGGACTTTTTTAATTGCTCAGAGGATTTCCAATGCACTGTCTGTTATACGGGATAAGAAATGGTTTGCTGAAGAAGTTGTCCCGGAAACCAACATTTCCTTTTGAAGAAGGAAAACTTCATCTAGATGGTCTCAGACAAACCTGCTCCTTCTCTTCCAAGCACCTGCGTCTGCGTCTACTCTGAGTCTGTTCTTCAGCTGTGCCCACTCTCTCATCATTCTTATTGTTAATGTATTAAACCTAGGCAAAAGAAAATAAACCTTCTCCAGACATTATTTCGCACTCCAAAACCTGTGAACTTCACTTCCACTACCTTTTTTTCTGATGCATTATCTAGTGTCCTTAGCAAATGAGCTTTTATTACTTGTGATCAGAGAAAATCATATTGGGCAGAAATGAAGTAAAGGAGCAGAGGGTATTTCAGACAGTGAAAGCATTCTCTTGCTTGGGATCACTCACAACACAGGAGATTCACACAGGATGTGCACTAAGTAGGAGAGGCTCAAGAAACATTTTCAGCAATTACATACTTGTTCTCAGTGCTTTCTTTTTCGACACACCCACACACACTACAAGCAGGTAGAAGTATTGCCAAGTTATTCCCTTGCTTCTCTTAACAGCAGGAAATCAACGATCTCATTATGCGTGACTGATAAAGAACTGTGAATACCAGTGCTCCTTTCTAACAACATAATTAAACGTATCATAGTCCTTTCCTTATCTGGGTATAAATAAACCGGTTACCATTGCTGCCATATACACATAGTACGTCTTGCCCAATACTGGTATTTTGCAGTACTACAAGTGTCCTCTTTTGCATGGGGCAGTCTTGAAATTTGGGTGTTAAAATAAATCTTTGTGGCCAATGCCCTGAAATGCTACTGCAGCAACAAAATGTGAGACAGAGAGCATAGAGGGTGAACAGACAGACTATTGTTTTCTCTTAGTTCATTCACTTCTGTCAAGTGTATTTCTTGGCAGTTCTTTTTCATAGCACCAGGCCAAGCTCACCATCTCAAAGGGCTTTCTCAGAATCATGAAACACTTCATTTGAATCACATCCTTTCCCTTATTTCATCACCAGACCATTCTCAGCAGTCAGCTTTGCTGTGTTACTCTACATGCCTCAATTAGTTAAGGAAACTATTTGCTTTGTGCCAACTGTCCTGTCCTAATTCTCTATTTTTAAGATGCAATGTCTCTCTTCCACTTGCTACTTCTGCTAGCTTGCTACTCTCTGTTTCTGTAGACAGAGAAAAACTGTCGGAAAAGTCACGCCTCATACCTTCTTTTGCTCTTTGCCAATACATAAAATTGCACAAGTGGCCAGAGCTACTGTGACTTTTCTCTTGACCTTTTCCTCAGTTGCAAGTCACACTTCACTAGTTTTAGTGTCATGCACTGGAATCTGACCAGTGCAAAGACCAGAAAATTTGTGGAGACCATTCCACAGGGATTTGGTGTATTCCAAATGTCACATCACAGTCATACATTTAGAGACAGAAGAACAAGAAAGCCACACAATCCCTGTTCCATTTGAATATGATTTTGCTCATCTGGCATCAGTTTGCTGAATATGGACTGCTCTTCTACAGCAGCAGTGCTCTGCTGCTTGGAGTGTTATTTCTTAACGTTTTCCAAGGAGAAAGGTGGATTGTGATCTTTAAGGTAGTGTTCAGTCCATTTTGTGAGGCTATTTTTGATTGTTCTACCACTTTGCATTATTTGGATTATGCTTTTTACCTCTTTTTCTAACATTAGTTTATTTGCTCTGACTCCTTTTAGTCTTTCTATTAATTTCTGCTCCTTCTGCTGCTATATTTTCTGTGCAGGTGATATACCAAAAGGCAAACAAACTGCTTTGCAGTTGTTTAATTAGGTGTTAGTTTGGGTGTCTAGTGCACCAGTCAAACATAACAGAGAACATATAAGCACCATAACCCACAGTGGGTAGGCTGTAGTACTTTCCCTTGATTGCTTTAAAATGAAGATCGATGATCAGCATTGGCTTTTTTTCCTCCTCTGCAACCTCATTTGCAGGTGTTTCCCACCCTTTTAGTTTCACCTTGATATGTGATGCACCAGAGTCCTTCTCCACTTGTGACCCTTTTTCTGGCAATTATCTCATGTACTAGTAGCACTGCAGTCATTGAGATTTGGATTAGATTTTTGGTAGAGAACCTATGCCCTGAAAACATCATTAGGAAACAAATGGTAGCCAATTTTTACATAGTCTTCCACCATTTAAATTTTTATCAGAATGATTTTAAAGCTTTTTATCCCAGAATTTATTTGCTGGAAACATATATTCCGTTGTCTTGTAGTCTTTGATATTTACATTGTACCTGTATTTAGCACTGATTTCTCTCGTTATAGTGAATGAATACTATCCAACTAATGCCAGTGAGGCAGTAGCTGTTAATAATAGGGTACTACTTATTAATGACTTAAGTTGAGGACCAGTTAGGCTTGAAGTCAGCTGTTAGTTTTCCAAGTACTTTTGATTCTATGAAAATAGCTGCACATTTTTCTTTTTCTGTATTCTAGTGTAAGCCCACCCAAACCAGTGATATCCCTTTAAGATTTTTTTTTCTTTTTGTTCAAGTTATTCTTCAGTTGTATGCAATGCACGAGATGGATCGTTTTGTCCATCCAGGCAATATACCTTTGATAATGTGGTTTGTATAGTCCCTACTCTAGGTACTCCTTTTCAATGTGTTTCTTTTAACTGCGTCCCTATTGTCTGCTGCAAACTTGTTATGCCTTCATTACATATTCGTCTCTTAAGTTTGGATGTTATCTCATTGCCTCCTGTTTTGTCTTTGCCTGTCTGTGCATGATGTGGAGAGGTTCAGTGCAAGCAAGCAAGCAACCAGTGATCATACTTCTCTTTTGATTTTTGTTACCGTGTCATTGTGCCTACTGCTAATGACATAGGCATTTTTTTTCAAATGGGTGACATGCTGTAGCCACCCTGAAAACTTTTCAGCATTCTAATGCTATTAATTTTATGTGCATTTCTTTCATGGCTGTCCTACTCCAAAAATGGTTCAAGTCCTCCACATGACATATAGCCATTTCACCCATTTTTCTGTTGTCCCCAAAGGTGTTCAGTTTGTCTGAGATTTTCTTGTTTTCTACATATGTAGAGAGGTATATCTCTGTTTCACAAAGTCTAGTCAGTCTCTCTGGATTCTCAAAAAATTCATTAATGAGCTTGTGAATGAAGATGTGTTTTATAGTACCTTAGCTCTTTGCATCATACCCATTTGAAAATAATCAGGTCTTTATCTCTCTGGGGTGTAGATAACTCCTCTGTTTCACAGCCTGGAAAAATTACACTATTTTTTCCTCATTTTTCTTTTCCAATTCCTCAAAGTGTTTTCAGTTTCAAAGTCTATAGGCAACATATTTGCCACGCACAAGCTATAGGAGTTAATTTCTTCTCCTAACAGCCTTAAATGCCTTAGTCTAATAACATCAAGTGATGCAGATACACATAAGAGAGGATACATTAACTGTCAACAATAAGATTAATCTACAAATACTCTACTCTAGGAGCTCAGCTGTCTCTGCCTGTCTCTCACACTGAGACACGCACATGTACACATATGCACAAAGAAAAAGGGACCAAATGGACTGGTTTTGAGCCACTTCTATGTCTCAAACGGAGAGCACAACAGTTACTTAAGATTGCACCTACATACTATGACTGGAATGGGGTTTGCACTTTAACAACCTCAAACATCGTGACTTTCTTAGGCTAAGACCCACCTTTCCTGTCACAAGCATTGTAATTTTCGAAGCCCAATCAGACAACTTTGCACGTGATTTGCCTTGTGACTATCCTATATTGCAGCTATTTTAACAAAAGAAAACAAATAAATATACATTTTTGCATTACTAAAACTAGAAATGAAGACAACTACTGACAAAAATTCACAGTATTCTCTGATAAAAAAGGAAGTCAATATAACTTTCAGAGCCATGTGGAAGTAGCAGTAGTAAGTTTGAACCGCATCTTAGTTGTAGCTTTGATGTATAACTTTGAAATTGACCCTTCTTTCAAGTAGAGGTTGCACCAGTTAACCTTCAGAGATGCTCTCCTGCCTGAATTTTTCTATATGCGGATGGTAATAGGAACGAGGAGCCACTGAAGACTCAGAACTGAGAGCCTGTCTTCTTCCTGCTGGCTGGCAGTGGAAACAGGTCTTGCACAACCCTGTAGTTTCTTGCTTGTGAAAGACAAATCAATTGGTATTCCCAGGATGACTCAGAGCCAAGACCAAATAAAACACTAACGCGGCAGCCTTTTTTAATGACTGTCACCGCGCCGTGTGTTTGTAGGGTGGCAGTGACAGCTTTGTGGTGTGTGTCAGAACGTTCACACTGGCAAAAGAGACCCAGCTGTGTTGAGCTACCTGACAGTCAACAAACCAAACACAGCCACCAATGCAGAGTCAGAAACAAAACTGCTGGTGAACGTGAAGCACAGCTTTCAAATAGCCAGTTACTGCTCCAACATGCCTTATCAACACGATTCCACCAGAACTATCTTCTGCATCTTCAGGTGTGGTCATGCACCACATCAAATCACGTTTAGGGTTATTTATGAATTATGCAATGATAAACCCAACGTCTTTTGAAATGTATTTTGAAACACAACTCAACAACGAAGCCCCTGGTTCCCCGGCAGGCTCTGCAAAGCCCCCGTGCTTGGGGGGGTTCCAAACAAAGCCGAGTTGCAGTGCTCTGCCTCCTCCCTCACAGACGCCGAGTGGGGGGACCGTGGGACCGGTCTCCACGACCTCGCAGGGCCGACACGATGCTTTTCTCTCCATACTATCACAAAAGCCGGTAGCCAGCCCTGCCTGGCCAGGTCCCCCCCTGCAGCGCCCAGAGTCGACGGTGAGGGATGCGGGCAAACTCCCCACGGGGGTGGGGGGCCAGAGCCGCTGCCAAGCAGCCCCGGCGAGGTTTTTGGAAAGGTATCAGCGGGGTCAGGGCAGTAATGGCCTGGGACTCTCCGCACCACTAGGACGGGGACGGGCTCTCTCGCAACGCAGCGTCCCGGCGTGCGGGGCCGAAGCGGGACCGGTGCCTGTGACCCAAGCCCAGAGGAGGACTTTGCCGGCAGTTAGTGTGCCCGTCGCAAAGTTTGCCCGGTGGCAAACGGAAGGCGGAAATCCCCGGCGGGAGGAGGCGTGGGAGGGAAAAGGGGAATGGCCTAAACCGGGTCAGCCGTGGGCTCAGTGCGGCACGGCACAGCACAGCACAGCTCGGTCAGCCGCCCGCCGTCCACACC
>VXBJ01006365.1:842361-984853 GCA_013400055.1 Nycticryphes semicollaris
CTAGGGCACGGGGGGCACACGCTGCTTGCTCGGGGGTCAGGGATAATACACCCACCCCATCCCCTTTAGAAAAATCCAAGTTTTACGGCAATGCTGCAGGCAGGAAAAGCTCTGTCGGGAGAGTGGGGGTGGGCTTCTTAAACCGCGACACCGGCAAGGCGGTGCAGGGGGTCCGCTGCCGACCCACGGAACCGGGACAGTCGGTTGGGGCGATAAACGTGCCCGGCGGCAGCTTCCCGGCGGGGCCGGCGGCTTTCCCGGACGCCCGTAGCCGCGGGAACCGGGCGGAGAGTGGGTCAGGCGGGTTTTGGAAAGCACGCAGGCTCCGCCGCCGGCCGGGGAGCATCTGGCATCGCGGGGCAGTCCACGCAGGAGCCCCCACCTGGTTGTGGCTTATGTCACCTACCCCCGTCGAAGACTTAAAAATTGGCAATTTTGGCCCCAAGTGCAAGGGACAGGCCACCACTTTTTATTGCCCAGATTAGCGTTGCCTTACAGTAGGTGTTAGAAAAGCTTCACAGAGATTTGGGGCACCCGCTGATGTGAGAAGAACGATGCCGGTACAAGGTTAGGGGATAAAGCAAATATTAGCAGTCTTTAGAGTTCTTCTTGGAAGCATCGGGTCATCTTTTGTTCTGTCTAGTTTGGGGCCAGAACAGCAACAGCCCATGACTCTAAAATAAATAATGCATGAAAATGTTGAGATGCTGGTAGGAAGAATGATCTCGTCAAACAAGAATGTATGAAAGAGGAAGTGCAACTTTCTCCCGTTTCACATGATATTTTTAAAAACTTAAAGAGGGAGAAGGTGTGAGAAAAATATTTTTTTCCTCTTTTTTTTTTTTTTTTTAAAGGCAGAGAACCTAAGAAACTAATGCAGCTACACCTACACTCACTGTCAGCATGATGGACAAAGGAGCTGAGTGCATATATGTGATAAAATGGAGGTTTCTTTGTAGGCAAAAGCATTCCTCCCTTTTTCCAACAGCAGCTTGGCATTAAAGCTGTTCCAGGGGAACACAGTGGGCTGCCCCTACACTACACAGCTGTAACCTCTTCCAAGAGGATGAGCACCTCTAGGTCTGTCCAACCTTGACTATGACATCACTTACTAAAATAAGAAATCAAGAATGTCTTTGTTTACATACAGAGAATCAGTCCTGGACAAGTAGCTAATTTTTTTTGGCATCAGCAAATGCCTACTGCGGGAAATTCCCTAAAATGTCCCATGAAGATAAGTCAAATGCCATTCTCCATTTAATTCAAATACAAATGACTTATATTGGCAGTTTCTAACTTGGGCGGGGAACAATAAAACAAACACAGACAAAGGATTAAGAACATTAAGAATTATGTTAAAGTGAGTTTATGAAGACAGATCTCTACAAACCTGGCATAAAAGTGGTAGCTCCTGCACAGTGTAAAAACACAGAGAAACACATTACAAGGACACGTGCAAAAGCCACACCAAGTCACTGTAAGAAACAGGACAGAGCAGAGCTGCCTCCCTGGAGTATTTAGGTTTCCTTACTTGGCAGATTTACTTCAGGGCTGATTGAAGACTTAAAAATAAGTATTACAGCAGAAGCTTTCCATACTGTACATTCACTTTTAAACTTTTGAAACCACATCTATGAAACCATTTCAAAGGACACAGAAAAGAAAAGGAAAATGTTTTCTTCATATAAAAGCAATACAATTCAGATTGACTTTTCCCTAAACTTTCCCCAGGTTATTCTCTGGAGATGGGGCTTTATGTGGAAGTAGATTTTGTGCCAGGAACGTCCTCTGCTTTTTCCATAGGAAGACAAATATGTTTGGGAAGTTCGTAATTTTCTTGGGGGCAAGGTGGGAATTAGAGACCCTCCTCCACAGCAGGGAAGACCCATGTTGTGCCCAGGCAGCTGATGGGAGTAAAGCTGGGCAGAAGCAATGCTGTGTCTGGGAGCTGGCAGACAAATTCTGATATTTGGGTGGATAGGAGCTGTGGGGAAAGGGCAGGAGACATGGAAGAGAGAGGGGATGTTGTAAAGCACAGCTGATGGGGAAAATGAGGTAAGAAATGGCTGCTGGGGGAACAAGCTTAGATTAGAGTTTGGAGGGAGGAGGGGTCAGGCAGAGCAGGGTTACTTTGAAGGGAAGTTGAGCAGTCTGGGTGGGAGACCCTGAGGCTTGCTTCTGGATGGGCATGGGCTTCTGTGGGCAGCTCTCCTTATTGCCCCAACTGTTTGTTCAGTGTTGGATGTGGCTGAGAACAACTAGGGAAGGGAACCAGCTCCACTCAGGAAGCATGACCTCACAGTCTTACTTGCATGCAAAAGTGAGCTGTGGAAAGCGGGGATGAGCAGATGCTTATGTCCCTCTAACCCATCCATTGGCTCAGCTTTGCAACCTTATCGCACCTGGGGCGATATCAAGGTGGGCAACTGCAGCCAGACAGATCCCATTCCAAAACCTTTCCAGTGTCTTCCTTTCCTTTCCCACAGCAGTCTGGAGGAAGGAGAGCAAAATATATAGCTAGGCAGAGTGCTGAGAGGCTACTTTAAAGTAACTCATAGGAAAGTGCTGCATATTTATGTTTCTCAAAGCCCTATGAGGTGAGAGTTAAATCACCTGGCCTTCACAGGCAGATTAAACTGGGTTTTCCTATAGCATCCAGCAGGTGTAACTCCCTTGGGAAACTCCTGCATAGATTTGCCCCTCCAGAGTAATCAAACTTGCTGAATTATTTCCAAGCAAAACCTTTGCACAGCTCCCTGCTATCAGCATGTTTCCTGTTTACACGCATTTTCACTGAGTGCACAAATGGGTGGGCAGTGTGGTCAGCTGCTTGCTGTCCTTTAACCAGATAAACCGCAACTCACTGAGTTTCAGCAAAACAGCGGGATGCAGGGCTTTGACCTGAATCTTGGCCTGTGCAGCCACGCTCCTTCCTAGGGATCCATGTATCTTCCAGATCCTACTTGTCCAGTAAGTCTATATGGTTCGGTTTTTCACACGAAAGATGGGTCCAACACCAGATTCGTGCCATCTGCTCTGATTCCAATATTAGTGCATTTTACTGCTATTCATGACTTTGGCCACCCACCCACAGAGTTATGTTGTTTGAATAAAAGTTTTGCAGCTGTCAAAAATGCAAATTCTTAGTGGGATATTACGTAATAGCAGTACCTAATTTGCTTACTTCTGCTACTACACTGCAACAATATTAGATTTATTGCTTAGGTAAACAACAGAGTTGCTAAAGTCTATTACGTAACGCTCTTGTTTGCTTTTTTATTTTAGCTATGGATTTCTGTTACTACTCCTTCATGTCCTGAGAGCTGGTAAGTTCAGAACACTTTAGTTAAAATGAAGCTGCTCTCCCTTAACACATTTGGCCAAGCACACAGAGTATTCGCAATATGTAGAATATAAACATCTGTGTGTGTGTGTGTTTTCAGCAAGACACTTAGGAATTCTTCAGTGTGACTTGCACGAGGGAAAGATGAGAAATCAGTTTCTATCAGTTTCAGTACAGAGAATAGCAAGGGACCTTATGGATGCTCTTGCTTAGAGTGCTCTGCTTGCTTTACAGACATCCCTGTGTATTTATCTCTGCCAACAAAAGGTCATTGAAGTAGGGTAATAAGCGCTTCTGAAAAGCGGATCTAACATGCCTGCATAAAGTCCATATTCATATTGTGACTAGAATTATGCATCACTGTATCAAGTACTCAATATTAGTAATTTTTATTTTACTACAGTTCCAAAAATAACTTGAAAACAACGATAAGGTTAAAGGACATCACATTTGGTGATATTTAAGTATTTTCAGAGTTGTCTCTCCTCTGTTTTTCTTAATCACTAAGAAGGACTTTAATGAAGTCATCAAGAAAAGTCCCCATCTCCAAAGTCAGGATAAACTGTATCAGACAGAGCTTCAGGAGATGCCAGCTGGCCCTTTCTTAAATAATGCCAGTGATGGAGGTGCCCCTATCTTCCCAGGCAATGTTCTTCCTGCTGCTTCAAGGGGTTTCCCAAAGTCCAAGCTGCAGCATCCTTATTGCAGTTCAAGCCCATTACTTTCATGTCTCGCCCAGCAGAGGACGAGGGCCTGGAGAACATACTGCCTTCCTCCCTGCAAGTACTGCGTTCGCTTCAGTAGTAATTTTAAACCAGTATGCTCAACTCAGACTTGGAGAAGAGCTATTTCTGAGTCCAGTACAGCAACACAAAAACATGCCCCTCTATAACATTGCCACCTCCCTCCCACCTCACCATGCACTGTTTCCACATTTCTAAACTCTCACTCCTGTCATCTTTCTTTCCCTAATTTGCCCACCTGCATAATCACCCTAGCTGTAATATCTCCCATCCAACCCATTCCTGACCTTCCCCTGATCCCACAGTCCAGCATTTACAACAGGCACACTGCTTTGGTCTCAGAAACCAGTTATACCAGAAAGGTTTTGGCTGCTGGGTTGGAGGAGAGGTGGTGCATCCCTCCCAGCAGGGAAGCTGTGATCAAAGCCACCTTAGCCATTTCTAAGTAGCTGCCCTGCACCTTCTGCATTGCTCATCAGCCAACTCACCAGGATGGTAGGCTGCCTTCCTCATGTCTGGAGGCTATGAAAAGTGCCCAGAAAGCCAGGTACCATGCTGGCCTACCTCAAGTAGCCATAAGAGGTTGTAAACACCTAATGAATGTGTCACTAGAGGTATCTGGGCACGCTGGTTTGCCAGCTGGCTACATGTGTCTCTCTCAGGGTGACTCCCATGGTAGCAATAAGAAGCGATTGCTATGACATGCCCACTTTGAGAAATGCTGGTTTTACTCCCCTTTTTAACTTTTGGAGTCTCAAAATAATGGTAGCACTCTTTTTCTCAGCAGTGTTCCCACTTCTTGTGATTTACCTGGTGTTATTTGGCATTTGTCTTAATTTTAAAGAAGTGATTATTAAAGCATTAGGATTTGAATATGCATCTGCCATCAGTCCCAGTCAGTGGACAAAGTGAAATATGTGGGTATCCTTTGGTCCTCAAAGAAAGAAATAACCAGAAGGCTTTACATTATGAGAAGTCCCTTTGGAAAAAGTACAGACAAACATACATGGAGAAAATTAGCTACTGGCAAGTCAGGAGGTAGGAATGACTATGAATTAAGCACACTCACCTGCCTCTTATAAATACTAATACTGGAGTCCACAAGTAGTAGAATATGCTTGAAAAGAACTACATTTTTTCCACATAACCTCTCTTTCTTTATCTTGTAGTTATTGCGCTGGAGGAGATCATCGTCAGTAAACTTGGAGACAATGCTACACTCAGTTGCATTTATCAAGAAAGAAAACTACACTTAAAAAATTTACGGGTATATTGGCAAATAACTGATCAAGAAGAGTGTTCAGTTGTACATGCACTGATCTCTGGTCAAGACAATGACAGTGAACAGTGTATTCACTTTAAAAACAGGACTCAATTATTTTGGGATAGATTGGAAAATGGCGATTTTTCTCTGCTACTTCTAAATGTCAGCCAGAGTGATAAACATAAGTACAAATGTGTAGTACTGCAGAAAACTGAATATACCAGAGTGATTCACCAGACAGAAGTGGTTCTTAGTTTAGCAGGTAAGAAGTTGTATTACTTTTACATATTTGCCCAAATTCTCATTCCAGCTTTTCAAATTTGTGCCATTTCAGTATTATATTTAAGCACGGCCTTAACTTTGAAACACACTTCAGCATTTTGATGAAAGGAAGTCTGCTTAATTTAAATGTTACAGATAGGCATTCTCCCAGTTTTAGATTCCTTGTAACAACTGTTTATCCAGTGTGAGGTTTTTTTCATCTTGATTCCCATTAAGATAAGGGCTCTTGCATATGACTGGATGGCAGCAGCTTAAGAAGTTGCTTGCTTTCTTTGCATTTGGCTTCAACCTTCTGCCCTTCCAGTAATTCTCTCAGCTCTGTGACTTACAAACCAAACCTGCAGGTGTTTTCCTCTCAAGTCATGAGGGTCTTGTGAAACCTAGAATTTCTGTTTCACAACACACATCAAAATTTTGTTTTCAATACTTTTCAACATGTCGGTGACTAGATTTTTTTTTTCCTCTTGCTCTCCAGCTAGTTATAGCCAACCCATACTCAGTGGACCAATAAGAAACAGTGACAGCAGCGAAGAGGAGGTGACTTTCAGCTGCAGGTCCAGCAATGGATACCCAAGACCCAATGTTTATTGGATAAATAAAACAGACAACAGCCACCTGCCTCCATCAAAGCTAGAGATCACCCCCCACGACGATGGTACCTACAGCATTTTTAGCACGCTTAAGGTTAAAGCCACTTCTAACATGCAAATAGAGTGCTCCGTAGAAAATAGAATACTGCAGGAAAACCTATCAGCCAACTGTAAGTCCCTTCATGCTGCTTCATGTTTTCTAGATAGCAGGAATGTCAACCAATGTGTCTTTATCTGTAGATACACACTAATGAGGGGTATGCGTTAATTCAGTAGTTCCAAAAAGCATGGAGAAGAGTTCAAGTTTGGTTTCAAACTATTTAGGCTTAGCCACAGACTTCATGTTTACATGAAAGCAAACACCCCAACAAGCATTTTATAACAATGACACTGAGAAGCTCTTGCACCTGAGGCAGTCACTGGACTTTACCTTTCGTTTCCCCAGGAACATGATGACTTTGGGAGTCAGGTTAGGTTTCAGGGGGCACCATACAACAGATCCACGATTCCTGAACCCCTAACCCAGCTACTTTGTAGCACTCACATTTGTTTTTTTCTATACCTAGTTTCAAAGTCTGTTTTCAGCCTCCAAAGATCAGTTTAATATACAGTGCGCTATTTAAAGTAGGCCTGTACCAAATGGTTAACGTTACCACAAGAGAACAATACACCTAATAGCACAAGTATAATATGCTATTTATTGCTGATATGAGTGATCAATAGTAAAAGCAAACATTTAACCACTCAACTCTTCACAGCTATTAAAAAAAAAAAAAAAAAAAGAAGAGGTATAAAGAAGTTATAGCTACAGTACCATTAGTGGATTTCATGATTACCAAAGAGCTTTGTAGAGACGATTTCTGGAGTGGGAGAACTTACCTGGGGGCAACTGCTCAATCTCACTGCTGTTCCTGGTCTTGCCTCCCACCACACTCTTTTCTCACAGGTTTCTCCACCCTGGTGCAAGGAGATTTGATTATTTGCATAACTGTAGCTAGACACCCACAGTTATTTTACCTAAACATGCCAAGGAATTACTTAGGCAATTATATGATTCTATTTAGTGATGGTTTTTGTCAGTGTTGGGTTGATGGTTGGACTAGATGATCTGAAAGGTCCCTTCCAACCTAGGCAATTCTGTGACTCTATTTTATGAATTACATACTCTGGACTTAACAGCAGTGATTCCACAAACAGGCAAAAATCATAAGCTATTTCCAGGAATAAAAATTGCATGCATGAAAAGTGTAGAGTGTTTATGTGATACCATACCCTTGCTGTCATCCCAAATTAAAGGAGAATTAGATAACCTTATCATTAGTTTCCTAATTGGATTCTGTCTTATTGTATTCTGGG
The DNA here is from genome assembly GCA_013400055.1 of Nycticryphes semicollaris. Lineage (NCBI taxonomy): Eukaryota > Metazoa > Chordata > Aves > Charadriiformes > Rostratulidae > Nycticryphes > Nycticryphes semicollaris. The sequence continues at coordinate 849,940 of VXBJ01006365.1, forward strand.
TGGAATGACCCTCATCTTATTAGGTTGTTTTGTTGGTTTCCAAAAGCACTACCACATTTGAGTAAAGGACTTGAAACCTTCAGTTTGCAGCAATCAGTGGAAATTCATCACAACTTCAGGGAAACAGGTTTACACCCACTTTTATGAATACCATCAAATTTACATTTATAGATTCTATATCGATTTATTTTCAGTTGAATCTAGATACAAGCTCAAGCATACAGTCTCCCAGGACTAGCAGGAAACAACAAAAAGGAAGAAAGAGGGATGCATGTGTTATGATGACAGGAAAGAATAAACTGGTATTTTATTATTGGACACTGTAAACTGGAAATGTGCCTCTCACAAAGAATATTACCAAAGTGATACAAACAGCACAAATATTTTGTCCTTCAGAATCTTTTTGTGCATGTCAAATGTAGTCAAATATTTGCCAGGTATGAAATGTGAAAACATATGCTTTATTACATCATTCTTCTATTTTATTCTAGACACACAGCAGAAGCAAAGCAACGATTCTAGCACTGAAAGTGACAAAAACCTGGACAAAAATGGAAGAGGTGCTCAAGCAGCTGGCATTGTTTCCATTGTTATTCTGACAGGCATTCTAGCTGTTTTAACCTGCTGGCTGTGGAAACGGAGGTCCTCTAAACTAGTGTCCTACAAAGGTAATGTCACCCTTCATTACATGATCAAATCTGAAGAATCCTTCATTTGCCCAAATATTTCACGTCATCCAGCACACTGACAGAAGCTACAAGTAAACTGCCTGCACACAGCAGCAGGAAATCATGCTGTTACCAAAAACCTGGGGTGCCCGGGGGAAAAACATGTAGTGCCCCATGACATGTTATTCTTTATGGTTTTCTGCTAACGTGCCTGAGCCTCACAGGAGTTAACTGCTCAATGTGAGAGTAACTCAGACTTTGTGCCTGTTCAGGCCACAGTTTCTCAGCTGCAATCCCTGCAGGCTGTTTCTAGACAGATGGAGGGGATGCTCCTCCATGGAACAGGACTAGGGTCAGTAGCTTGCTCTGCTTAGCACAAACACAGCAGAAATCAGAGGATAAATCAATCCTGAGAGCACTAGAGTCACTGTCTGGACAATTAAGGGTTCACTGGGATCAAGCGGCATTCTACAACTTAGAAATAAAGCATGTCTCACTGTCGCTCCATGTTGTACATGCATACCCTTGTATTGTTGCATTTCCCCACGTGCAGGACTCTTCAATGTTTGGCATGACAAAACAAAAGGTAGCTCTAACAGACATCTTGTCAACCAGACTGAGTCTGCTGTATCCGAGTAATCACTGTAAGCTACTTTGCAGACATACAAAAGCTTAACACCTAAGAAAAGGGAGCAGAGGCAAACAAACTTTTCGTGGACAATGAAAAACCACAATTTCAGTCCATGCTCTCTTCCTCATGGTTAGCAAGCCCAGGTGCTTCGAAAAAGAGCAGGAGAAAACAGGCTAGTGATCTTGGCCAGCATCTGCAGCAGCTGGGCTAGGAGCCTTGTCCTTCCTTCAGAAACAACCCAAGAGTGGTGCAGGACTCTGTCCCAAAATGTGGTGCAGAGCTGTTGCTTCAAGCCCAAAGATCTATCCTTGCTGAAACAGTGACCTAGGTTGTAAGCAGAGAGCATGGACTGCATTTTGCTGTCCTAAGAGCATTTAGCACATTGAACCCTCAAACTTTGGGTGTTGCTTAATATTAATCCCATTTGGCTAAAGTCTGTAGTTATGTATCCTACGTGCTTAAAACAGTGCATTTTTTTCAGCAGATGTCCAACCAAAAGACAACAAATACTTACAGTTGAGTTTGCCTTAAAAATATATTACTGTATTTGTCTCAAGAATGACTTGGCTTCATACCTTCAGCATGAAGCCTTTGGATTGGACTTTCTGGATGTTACAAACTCAAGCATGTAAAGCAGTAGGCTTAAGTCTCCTCTCAGCCCTTTTCCTTGAGCTCTGTAAGTGTTGCTAAAAGCAGCCTGAGGGTCACGGTTCCCAGAAGTTTCTTCAACAATTGAGGCCAAAGGACAAATCATCAGGGGATACAATCAGAGGCTGAAACCACCCTCCCTTCCTGTTCTACGGTTATGCTAAAGCTCCTGTTGCCATCAAGAGAGCCAAACTTGAAAAATCTATTTTAAATGCTGGTTTTCAAGTCTGGACAATACAGACCATTTATCACTTCATATCATGTCAGTGCCTATGATTAAATTTTTTTCCTCGCCTTTTTAGACACCCTAGAGATTCTTTCACTGGAGAGCAGGAACATCATTTGCTTCACATCTTTGAACCTCAGCTTATATACATCCCATTTCAAAAAAATACTAAGCACTCTCATTTACTAGAAAAAGAAATATGCAGTTCAGACATTCAACATGTTCATATTTTCATAAACAAGAATACAACATCACAGGCAGCTGGTTTAGAAATAGTTGGAAGAAAAAATAAGAATGGGGCAAAAAAAGAAAAAAATCTAAGACATTTGGAAGAACATACTCAGAGTACAGAGAGGGTGATATATCTGCCTACTTTCATATCTTATTTGGTACTTTCTCCTGAAGCAAATGACTGTTGCCTGGGTGCCTCTGCAGAACAAGCAGAAAACACTGTGGTTTCACCAAAGCTGTAATAGTTTAAATAGTTAAGTTATGCTTTAACTATTTTATAGTTTAACAGATGCTATGAATACACTCAATTCGTAATAGCAAACTGAAACAATAAAACCCTTAAAATAAAAAAGTTTCTCTGAAACTTCTTTGGTGGCCATGCAAACTGGATTAATGGTCAGTTATTTTCCAGACCCGTCATGTAACCCCAGCTCAACCTGCAACATTTGTGTTTGCTAAACACCAACAGTCATTACTCTGTTTCCTGCAGAGCATAATGTAGAAAGGAGAATGAATACTTTCCTTAAGAAAAAGATACGTTTTCTCCTTCTGTTGCTATGAGCTGCATTAACATGACACAAACAGTTCATTTGAGGTCAACCTTTTCTTGTCTGGACTTACATATAGCAGGCCCTATTTGATTAGATCCCTGGGCTTAGCCCATCAGTAAAAAAACCTCTGTGACATAAACAGGAGTAAATATTTATCTTATCTTGAAGTCTGCTGTAGCATTTGTTCATTAACAACAAAACAGATACTTGCCTTCCAGACACACATCTTTTCCTTGGAGTGTCTCCACACCATTTGTGTAAGAGGAGGTGGGACAGCAGCTTTGGTGGTTTGCTGCTATCAGAAACTGTCCCACCTTTGTGGGCCAACAGAACCACAGAAGGCAGTATCTTGCGGGCATCTTACTTTGAGGGCAACTTGGACTAACACCAGAGAAATGAGAATGATCTAGGGAACATGATCTCTCATGAAAGGGTTATGTTTAGGCTGGAGAAGGCAAGGCTGATTAGGAACACAATAACAACCCTCTTCAGAGTCATTAAAGAGGATGGGATAAATTATTTATTGTCCTAACCCAGGGGACACAGCACTTAGGGCACAAGAAGCTTAAACAAAGGAGTCTTAGACTAGATGTTGGGAAAAAATGCATTTCTAAGGGTAATGGTAGCTGAATACTGAGGCAGTTTTTGCAAGCTATCATGTCTCCATCTGTCCAGGGTTGTTGCTGTTCTGTTTTTTCTTAACGAAAAAAGAAACTACTATCTTTGAGAAACTACTTAGAAATAGCTGATACTACCTTGGGGCAAAAGATGCACTCTTGGAGAAACTAATGTTTCCATGGTCATTTGAGATTTTCAAGCAAGTTGTGTGTGGTAGACAGGGAGTTAGGCACTGCAGAGGTGCACCCACATGGATACTCTGCCATATCATTCTGCTTTTTAGTACTAATGTAAATATGTTTCTGATTGTATGGGTTTCACTTTATGACAAAGGTAGGATTGTTTCACAGGGGATGGGAATCCTGAATACTGTAAAAACAGCCTATTGAGACTACCTTTGCTGTTACAAAGAATACATGTTTTGTAAGCTCCAGGGAAGACAGGTTGTGAAGAAGACTAATTTCATCCCAGTGTGGTTAGTCTCTCCCCACAGCCATTACAGTCAGTGGGGCGGATGCTCCACTGAGGAGAAATTCAGAGCTGGAGCAATTCAAAATTGCAATTGCTCCTCTACTTCCCTTGACCACAGATAAGTTTTGTGCAGCTACTTTTCTGAAGAGAAGCTTAAAACAAACCAAAAGGGACACTGACATGCCCTTCAGCAGAGAGGGAGTTGTTAGCAGGAGAGCATTTTTGCATTTGCAGAAGGAGAGGCACTTCCAGTCTGTGGCATAAGGGCAGAGGGCCCCCTGTGTCTCAGGTATCCAAGCAGAGGCAGGGATTTACCTCGGCTGATTTACTCTTAGCAGCATGAATACATCTTTTCCATAGCTTCACAGCTTGTTCTGCCAATTACATAGGCAAAACAACTCTAGAACATCATTGCTTCCAGGGATATTTTTTTTCTCTAAAGGAAAGCTGTTTTGTTTTTACAGCACCTGTCTAAATGGAAAGTCTGACAACAATTTGGGCAGCTGGAAATGTCTCAAGAGAAGCATCACTCCCTATCTCAGTGGCAGCATTGCTTGTAATACACGTGACAGATTTCTGCAGACTGTGCCAAGAGAGATGGCAAAAGAAAAAAAAAAGCTACTCCAACACAAGAAACAGAAAAATTTGCTGGATTTCTGTTCCAGCCACTGACTGTGTTCATACTACAGTTGTGTCACCATGCCAGCTAACCACTTTGGACAGTCCTCTGTGATAGTCTATCAGAATATTGAGCTCCTGCAATGGGGAAAGCGGTCAGCCTGGGACTTAGCTACTCTGTGCCAGAGCACTGAAAGCTGGTGAGTGCTTAAGCTCTCATCATCACCTTTGAGGACTTTGTTAGCAACTGCATTTCAGGAGCATGGGAAGTTCTTGCTGTGTGCCTCCTTACCCTCATGACGACTACTGAATGTGAAGAAAGGCAGCTAAATAAAGAAAGAAAACTGAAGGACTCACTGCAAAGTGAGATTTGTGACCTTTTCCATCTTTCTCTCTCTACAGAACATGCTTTCATTGTCTCGTTTCACCAGCTGCATGCCATTGTGTACAGAACTGGGGAGAACATTTTGACCCAGTCCTCCAAAAATGGGAGTTGCTCTGACCAGATTAAGCACCAACTGTGTTGATGTAAGGGAGCATGGGTTCTTCAAATACACTTGATACCAATATTTTGTTTTTTACCAAATGTTCCACTGAAAAGGGGACTTCCACTTTTGACACAAGCCAGTGCGTACCGTGTGAAAGAACAGGCTGTGGAAGTCTGACTGACTAAAAATAGTGGTCTTGGCTATGTTAACATCAGGTTACCTGGACTTACCCTTTTCGGGTTGAAACAAAAACTGTGGTCAAGCTCTGCTCAATTCAGATGGTCTTTATTTAAGCACTCCCCTGGGGCTTCCAGGGAGAATTATTAACTGAAATTTAACTGAACCTCTCTTTGTGTCCCATCCCTACACCCACAAAAAAAAGTGCAGACTGTGTTGTCCATGAATGCCCACAAAGCCAAGAACTGCCGTTTTCTTCTGCCAGTATCCATGGCTTGCTGGTTCAGCCCCAAGCCAGCCAAGAACACCTGGTTGGGAACAACAAAGCAGTCAACTTTGCTGATGGCATGAAGTTTTGAAGGAGGAAGAATCTATACTAACTCTCTTGCCTCGGTGGGGCAGCCTCCTCGGTCTTGTCACAGGAGGCGTGGGGATAGTGATTTTAAACTGAGCCCTGGAAACACTTGGCTTCTCCTACACCAGATACTAGACTAAAATTCTACCATATCTGTGAACAAGTCACAGACTTGTTTGTCCTAGCTCTGCAGGGGTGAGGCACTCCAGTTTCAACAGTGAGACAGGACATATTTTTCATTTCAAGACCAGCTTTCAAATCCCACACAAGTGAAGCTAAAATTTTTGTTGTCCTGTTTTCTTGTCATGCAGAATCCAGAGCCATTTGGCAATAGCCCAATTAGCTTTTGTTGAAGCAATACCCTCAAGCAGACTCAGACTTAGGCAGCAGTGTACCACCGCTGCACCAGGATTGTGTGGGAGGCTTGCACAGGATCAGCCTTCGCAGCACTTAAGAGAAGGGACAGTTCAGCTCTCCTGATGCAATCTAGGCTTACTCACCCATTTGAACAGGATAGGGAAATTGGGATTTTCTTGGTTTTGGGTGTTTTGGTTTGGTTTGTTTGTTTGTTTTTTTTTTTTAAAAAAAAAGCCAAGCTGCATCTGAGTAATTAAGCTCCTGTCCCTTGTTTAGATTGTAAGTAACTGTATATAATTGTGGTTTTTAAAAGACATTTTATCAATGTCAAAAGAGTATATTGCATATTTTCTAATCTTCAATGTCTGTGAAAAATACTGTCTTATTTATTAATTGCACTTTTGTCCTCCGTTGCCTTCCAATCTGTAACTGTAACATACCCTATGTGGTAGGGCATTTAGCTCACAGCATTTATCAGAGAAGATTACTGAAGAGCCCTAAGCTACTTTAAACATCAGCCTTTCCTTCTCTCATGTATATTAATCTAGGTGTTGGATATTTTCTTGAGTCCCTATCGAGTCTTCAGTGAACCCTAAAGGGAATTTGCTTGAAGAAAGGAAAGCATGCAAGTTTGCAGACACCTTAAAAATGCAAACATCTGCGTGGATGTGGTCACCATTTCCTAGTAGCTCAGTTAGAAGTCCTGCAGACGTTTCCTCACTGTCTATCTCATGAAGCAGTTTTACTCAGCCTCTTTGGTGCTGCTGTAACTGACAGAAACCTTTTCTAAAAACAGCATTCTTCCTTTATATTCTGCAACTGCAAAAAGCTGTAACTGGTTGGAGAGGTAAGTGACCTAGCAGTTATTTTGCAGTATGTTGTTCAGCTAATTTAGACTGGTTGGATTTTCTTACTTCTGGACTACTTCATGGTACACAGTGAGCACAACTGAACACAACAGCCTGCTCTTGCAAAATCCATGCTTTCAATTGGTTTTGGTTTCCAGTTATTTTTGAAGGCAAATAAATCCCACATGACAATTGTTTGTTACCATTTGAATTTTGTAATAACAGAGGTTTTGTCATCATGTACAGGTTTACATTTTAAATAAAATCCATTCATTCTTTTGGAGGTTTCACTAAATCTATCAGCAAGTAAAGACAAGTCACTCTATACTATTGCCCCCAACCGAAGTGGCAGTTTTACTTTCAGCAACATCCCTCAAAGCATACGAGTGCTCCTTTGCAAAGCCCTCAAATGAGGGGAGATCAACGCAACACAGACTTGACAAGCTTTGTTCTATTTTGGCTTACACAACAAAATACCTTGAACAAACTCAATGAAAAGCACGCAGTAGCCTGAAGAGAGCATTAAGCCTTGGCTGATGCATCTTTTTCTCATCCAACTTAACTACCCCTAGCAAACGTACAACAGAGATTCACACTTATGGAGCTGACAACTTATTGCACTGTCCCAGGGTGGTGTTGCACTTGGGCATCAGCCTCCCTCTGGCTTCCTTCATTAAAAATAAAATCACAGAATCGTCTAGGTTGGAAGGGACCTTAAAGATCATCAAATCCAACTATTAACCTTACAGTGCCAAAGCCACCACTAAACCACATCTCTAAGCACCACATCTACCTGTCTTTTTAAACACCTCTAGTGATGGTAACTCAACCACCTCCTTGGGCAGCCTGTTCCAATGCTTGATAACCCTTTCTGTGAAGAATTTTTTCCTAACATCCATCCTAAACCTTCATGGTGTAAGTTGAGGCTGTTTCTCCTTGTCCTATCACTTGTTATTTGGGAGAAGAAACTAATACCCATCTTGCTACAACCCCCTTTCAGGCAGTTGTAGAGAGCAATGAGGTATAGCAGCTCACATGAACTGCATCTCCCAAGCAACTTAAACACACGCACAGGAAAGCACCGCTTGATGCAGCTTTGTGGGAAGACTCTTAAGAAATGGGCTCACTTTCACAGAAAAGCGAAAGGCTTTCGTTGTGGCATGGCTGGTAAACCACAGATGGAAAGTCCCAAGAGAGAACATGTGTTTCTACTTAGTGGTCTGAATCCATCCGACCTGTAGTCAAATTCATTATTTAAATTTTTTCACCTGTGAGAGCTGAAATATTTCTTTTGCTCAGAAATGCATTCGGTTTTTTATACCTCAACAACCCTGACTCCAAACACTTACCTCAATAGCCCCCTATACTACATGTCAAGGAAACTTTATTAGTTGCTTTTCCAAATTGCAAAGTGAATCCTTCTCATATTTGTAGCAAATATGTGCAAAAGTTCATGTTGCCTCATGAGGATAATCTCTCTAACCTCTCTCTTTTCCAGGGCAAGAGATCCTGCTCTAAAGAATAACTGAGTACAATTCAACTCCAGAGGAAGAGGAACACATACTGTAGAAGTTATGGTTAGGCTCTTTGGACTCTCCCTGTCAATGTGTGATGTGACATTAGGACCTTCACCACATTCATTGGTTGATACAGGATTAAATAATTGTAAACTGGTCCCCATCTGGCGATTATAAAAAGCACCCCACATGTTCTTGGGGTGACCTCCTGTACATCTAGCAGCCCAGGGAAACAAGCCACAGACCAGTAGCCTCTGTCTTGTTCATCTTTCAAGGCACACTTACTTGACAACATGTCAATTTGTACAGTTGCCTTCCAACAAGGGAAACATGCTTCCAGTACCTCATGCATTAGCAGCACTGCTAATAAGCGTAAGTAGCATATCCAAACCAATGCCGCATGCTGCAAAACACAAGGCCTTGGAAACTACTCATGACCTTACTATTAATCATAAGCTCAAGTGCTTTGTTAGGAAAGAGCCTGTCTCCCATTTTAGTCTAGCACAAAAAATTGCTTTGTATGGATAGATGATCTTATATCAAACAGAGGTTTAAGTCTGACCTTCCAGCTTACCCAAAATAGGTCACAACAGTTTAGTAATAAAATGCTAATTTGTTTTCTGGTGATTCCAAGAGGTGTGGCTTGGGGCCATTTTATAATTTGAAAACTTGGACACAGAAGTCACATGCTCAGGGTCACAAAAGGCTGACTTGGTGCTTGAACACATATCTCCAGCCTGCAGAGACCTTCTTCTCTCTTTTCTCTTGCTGAAATGGAAAGTCTACTTCTGTGCAGCATTCACCCCAGTAGACACCTTAAGTCAACAGAAGCTTTTTGCTATTTTTGGATAGGATTGTATGTAAACTGCCAGACTATAAATTTTGTATCTGTTGAACAGAAAGTCTGCCCCTAAAAATATTGGAAAGAGTAAAAAGATGACAAAATGTCTTTCAGTTGAGACCAGAAAGCTTTTAAGAATGTGTCAGTAAGAAGCAACCCTAATGCAGCCATAATGCAGACAGAGGGCAAGTGCTAACATATCTTTATTAATTTCTTCTGTCATATCAGTCCTCTTACAAGGTTGTGAGTAGTTTCAAAACAAAATCTGGTTTGCTTGCAAAATCTTCTTTTCCACAGCACCGTGGTGGAGAAGAGGCAATTCTATTCTTCTCATTCTCTTCAGTCAGACTTACCATTATCATTTTGCCTAACTTCTGAAATATATCACTACTGCAGTCACAGTAACTGAGAAGAGGTCAAAGGATAAAGGCATCAAATGTGTTATAGTAACAGCTATAGTGCTTTGGCAACAGTTCAGACAAGGCAAACACAAAGTATTTTATCGCCTTATTGGAAACCTTATTAGCCAGCTCAGATTTTCAAATAAATGCCCAGTGACGTTAAACACTATGTCAGCAAAATAGTCCTATCATAAACCCAGTCTTTTAAAGCTTATTGTTTTTACATATGAATGCTCGTATTTTCCTATCTATCTGGCACTATCTGTAGCACAGATAGCACAGGTTGCTGTCTTAGCTGAGATACATTACTGAATTCTCTTGCCAGAATTGTGAGACAACTCCAGCCCTGTGTTGGTTCCTAATCTACTGAAAGAGGTGACAGGATTGTTCAGATAATGACCCTCTTTTCCAGGGAAACTTATTGACTGTTTCTACACAGGACGAAGCAGGGAGCCAACATCCTGGAAAAGTCTCTCAGACTTCTGGGATGTGGTTCACATGAGAAGCATGCCCAAAAACTGAAGGGCTGGAGAAGCAGAGGAAGTGGTTATGGAGATAGGTGAGTCTCCAGGCATGCCCAGCCACCATACCAAGTCTCTACTCAGCAAGCAAGCACCCTATCAGGAGTCCTGGCACACCAGGGCACAGCTCAGCTCTGAGGACTAAGTGCCTTTGGCCAGAAAAAAAGGACAAGAATAAATAAGAACTGCAAAGTCTACACATCTGTTCTGTTTAACTTCAGATTATTTTGTATATTTAAAGTTTAACTTTTCATTAATACCATAAGGCAGACATTGGCCTGTAAAGATATTTCTTATGCAACAGTTTGATCCAGCTGAGAGTAGGAGCAAGAAAGAGTTTTTAATCTGCTCCAGCCCACTGACACTCCATCAGTCCTCTGGAGATAAAGCTCTGTGTGGGATTTTTTTATTATTTTTATTTTATAAAGTAACCCTTCAGAAAAGCTCATATTATCAAATGTATGCTCTAGCTGGCTAGAATTATCAACCATGAAAGCCACCAGGCATGCCCATAGTGAACCAGTGCCTTTCATTAGAGTGTTTTGGCAATGTGGCAACAGCCACTGGGCTTCATACAATGTGTTTTAGCTTCACTTCGGAGCAACTCCTATTGCATCATAACATATCAGGATAGAAAATTATTTCTAAACAACAACAAAGTCCATCAAACAAGTTCTTAGAAACGGAAAACTTGGCAAAAGAAATCCACCAATTTCTGCAGCTGCCTTTACTGCATCAGTAGGCCTTCAGGTTTTGTGAAACCGTAGTAGGTATTCCACATATCCAATACTTCTGCTGGTAAGAACTAACTTTTGCATTTAACATCCCCAGGCTGGAGCACCCCATAACCACATGGGATCCTAGGCACAGGTGTTCCCCCACCTGCATACTTTTCATAAGCCTTCGGGGTGGAGTTGGACAGCAGGGGAGGAGAGGAATTTTGTTTTTTGTTTTTGTTTTAGTCTCTAGGCAATGCTGCTCCAGACAGCTTACAGGAACCACTGAACTTACACATCTAGGCAGAAGCCAGGTAAAAGGTTTGCTTTGAAGCTGGAAATGGACACTAACACCCTGCTGTTAAAGTCTGGCTTTTACAGACCAATGTATTGGAGCAACACATTGCTCACTACATGTTTTACAAAGCATACTATAATCTTAATCGTCACATAGCCAGACACTGGCATGGGATAGAGCGCTCAGCCTGGAAATCATTATGTAATGTATCTGTCAGCTGGGAACTCCAAGCAAGCAGTCAAGTATAATTGCACAGAGATAAACACAACAGAGCATCAGACCAAAGCATATCTGAACGGAGATAAAGTGCAATGGAGTAGCCCATCAAATGCAGGGCAGATTTTGCAAGATGAGCAGGAAAGCACATGGTTTCTGCAAGGAACACCTGCCCTTGTTTGAGCAGTAGGACTGCCACAGACTGAATACAAACACAATCCCAATGTCACTGCTTTCATTCAGACTATTTTACTTTTCAGGGAGGAAAGATCTGTATCCTACCTCTACCACACCCCAACATGTCAAAGCTAGTGTGACTGTTTACTGCCAAGACAGCACATACTTGGTTTGCCCGCTTCAGTTACTGCTCCCCGTAGTCTGGCAGAACACAAGCAACTTAATTACACAGGCAGATATTAGAGCCCGCCTGAGTTTTCACACTAGGAAAAGTTGGGCTTACTCTCAGGAAACTTATATGTATAATTATTTTTTTTAGCAATTTTTTTTTTTTAAATCAATACTTTCTTTCTAGGTGAAGGCCAGGGAGAGATCTGGAGAGTTATGCTTCCCCAGTCACAAAGTCTCTGCTTAGTCTGCTCTCCATATGAGTCACAGCTGCAGAGCGGATGTTGGGCTACAAGGGCCTTTGGACACTCACAGCATAGTATCTGTTGCCAAACTAAACAGTTTTCCCACTCTTAGACCAATTTCTGATACGTTAGGGGTAAAGGACTGCAGATAGTGCCTGAAAAATGGGCACTTTAATTTACAGAGTATGACCTTCCAGAAACAAAAAGCCCTCTGGGGAGGGGAAAAAAAAATAAAAAGAAAAAAAAGAAAAAGGAAATCCCAGCAAAAGTGAGCAAAGCTCAAATTTCATCAAGACTGCAAGTGGGAGTTCCTTTGCCTCTGTGACTGGAGCACCCTGCATAGGAGCAGAGTGCTCCCACTGTGGCCATGGCCCCTGCAAGAGCAGGAGCCTCACTGGGTAAGGATTTAAACCAGGGTATTTTGTCTCAACACACACGAACAGTTCAGGCAACCTTGGTTGGCATCTCTCTTTTAGAAAAGTTGTGAACCAAGCTGTCCCAGGGATCAAAGATAAAAAACAAATTGCATGTCCTAAGAAAAGGGTTATGATTCATTTAGCCAGCCAGGCCTGGGGACATTCAACCCACTGTGGCTGTCAGCAGTTGTACAAGGCACAGATGGCAGACGGGTCTCAAGGTTGGCATGCAGACTTCGATCAGCAGGCAGGGCAGAAAACAGATTTAGAATAACACAGAGCTGACAGTCTTCCTGGAAATCAGCCTAAAATATAAATTGCGTGAATCGCCCAGGCAGCTCCTCTTCCATGGTACAGAGTGGCAAACCAAACACATGCATTTTAGCAACTCAAAAATGAGACCTAGAGCAAGAGTGTCACTTTTTGAGGGTTGTGTTCTAGGGTACAACAATTTCACTGCTTGTGTTTAGAAATACATGTATTAGGTTTGGCAAAGCTCACACAAGTATACACAGTATACTTCGTGTGGCATACACCAAGTTGCAGGGTTTTTCTACTCTTGGATTTCATGTCTTCCCTGCCATGCCTAAATGAAAGAACCGAGCCTATAATAAGCAATAGGCTGAGCAGTTGCATCTCTGAAGGATTGCAGATAGCATTACTGTGACTACACTGAACCTCTAAAGTCCATACGCCTTATGCAGAGCACAAGATGAGCATTCAGTGCTTGGCTTATACAGTCTGTGGAGACAGAGGGAAACCCAGTCACATCCCCAGATATTTTATTATAGTTGCAAATAAGCTGGTTGGAATGTGAAATATCTTTCACAAGTTGGGTGTGCTCCTCATGCATTTCTAGACAGGTCCTAGATGTTCTAGACAATTGCCAGACAAGTCCCATGCCAACAGGACAAGACTCCCAACTACCAGTTCAGCTTTCCACTCTAGGCAGGCTTACAAGCCCTGAGAGTCCTACAAGGTAGAACAACGTAACTCTGGTTGTAATGGAGGGAAGACGATAAAGTGGCTGAGAAATAGGTATCAGAGACGTGCACCCTTTGAGATATGCCAGAGTCTAGTGCAGAGAGACAAAATGCAACAGAATGTTTTCTCACTGAATTGCCCAGAGGGCTGGAAAGTTGGGATGGCACCAGGACAGCTGAGACATTGAATATACAACCAGGGGGTGAGTTAAGCCCTTGATGACAGTTCGTTCACCACAAGGATTTGCCAAACACCAACCAGGATCCCCTTGCTGCAGCAAGACCGGGTGTCCTTGCCTAAACTACTCAGCCGCTGCCCTGCTCAGCTAAGCAGGCAGGCCAGCCCATGCCCTTTTGTCTAGTTTTGAGAGGAGGCAGCTGAGGGGTTGCTCCCTGAAGTTTCTTGAGAAGGGGAATTGGAGAGAGAAGGCCTGAACTCTTTCTTTCTGGTATCTTGTGACAGGACACATGGGAATGGCTCAAAGCTGCCCCAGCCAACAGACTTTCCAGCAAAGCGGTCATGGCAGCCTACCTGTCAGAGGAGGAGCATCTGGGCAACAGTCACATGGTTTAGTTTTAGGTAGCCCTGCAAGGACCAGGGAGCTGGACTCGATGATCCTTATGGGTCCCTTGTGACTTGAGATATTCTGATTCTAGAGGAGGTTCAGACTTAACAAGAGGAAACATTTCTTTACCAAAAGGGTGGTCAAACCCCAGAACAAGCTTCCTAGATAAATGGGTGATGCTCCAACACTGTCAGTGTTAAAAAGGTATTTGGAGAATGCCCTTAAGATCATGCTTTGAGTTTTGGTCAGCCCTGAACTGGTCATGCTCTTGGACTACACAATCCTTGTAGGTCCAGCTGAACTATTGTATTCTAGGTCTTATTTAAGCTGGGAGGAAAGCAGAAAGATGTAAAGCAATTTATGCTTTCAGCGCCTCCCAGTACTTGCTGCTATTCCCTAGGAAAGCCCAGAAACCTCGTGGCAAATATAATCTTGAACGCCTTTGCAGAAAAGTCATGAATCCTCCCTCCCAAGTGTCTGAGATCCTGAGCACTCAGATAGCCACCCAGTTCAGGGTAACCCTCTGAAAAGAGGGCAAAAGTGACTTCAGAGAGGAAAAAGTACAAAACAGATCAGCTTGGAAGCTTTGTCACTTAAGAGATGAGTGCCAAAAGTAGCAAAAGATCAGCTTCACTCTCATTCCTTTCTCACAGTCAAGCTACATTTTTGTTCCCATTTCTGTTTCCACATTCAGGTCATTAGGCCTCAGCCATGTATGCTTATTTCTTGCCAAATATCTCATATTGCCAGAGCTTAAAAGAACATTTCTCATCTTAGAGAGCAACATTGATGACTGTTGCCTCTTCATTTGCACATACTTCTTCAATTATTGCTCCTCTAGTTGCGCCATGAAAGGACAAAAGCAGCTGCTCAAATGTTTTGAAAGCCAACATGAGTACTCACTATTTCTTCATATATCTGTGTGTTCTTATTCTGGGGTAAGAGTCCTAGCCACATAACATGAACGGACCATGTTACCTCAAATGGGCAGAAACAAGTGAAACCAGTCACAACCAGGAATGCTTCTCACAGGCTGAAAAGACTCAGTCTACAGCCAAATCCCAAATAGCACTTGAAGGACACAGATCTTAAGTGCTCACCAGCCTGAAGAAGAAATAAGGTTTAGGTAAATGAAGTAGAGAAGATGAGTATGGCAAGCTACAGCTAGTCTATACTGCCTTGCCCACAAAAAACACACCTCACTATCTTGCTCAGAGGAACAAATGAAGTGGAGTTTGCACTCTCCTTCTGAAGTGAGACTGATTAAGGCTGTTTGTATTACCTGGTTCATCTGATAACAAAAGATAAGTGCAAGGGAAGAAAAAACCTTGAGTTTTTTTGATAACACCAAATTAGGTCATCAGTTTTAACGGTGAGCGTGACAATTTCTGGAGTACTCTGCCACCAGGGTCAGAAGCCATTCTGACTATAAACAGAAGTTGAGGAAGAAATACAACTAAAAAAGGAATACAGCAACATTACAATATGCTAACATAGCACCAAAGGAAATTACACAGGCCCCTTGTCCAGGCTATGGCAGTACTTAGCTGAACCCAAGTTTATATTCCAGATATTGGGGGTTAAGCTATATAAATTCCCCCTTCTTCCATCCATTCACTTTTACGTAGTGAAAAGTCTGCCTTTGACTTTGGAAAACGTTCGATTCACAGTATTTGAATTAGCAAGCTAGGAAGTTGTCTGAAGTGGATTGCTGTATTCCATGGAAAAGATGACTGCATTTTGCTTTTGTTGGAAGCCTTTGAACAAATATGCAGGATACAGCATTGAGGGGTGAAGGGGGAAGACGATAGATGGAAGAAGGAAAAAAAGCAAGCACATTTATGCCAACTAGAAGCAGCATGAAAAAAGCTGCTGACCATTTGAATGCCCCCAAACACTGAAATGAGCAACCCCAGGGACTAAAAACCCACAAGGCATTATGCAATGGTCTGCAGTACATGAACCAGCCCAAGGATTTGATGTCAGCTTGGTAGCTTGTCTCAACGTATTTGCATTCTGTGTTCGGTCCACCCTAATCAATGTAAGAATTAAAAAAAAAAAAGCCAAGAGGCCTGTATGGATGAACAAGGAGCTCCTGGAAAAACTCAGACACAAAAAGGAAGCATACAGAGTGTGGAAGCAAAGGTGGGTAATCCAGAAGGAATAGACACTGTCTGAGCACACAGGACCATGATTAAGAAAGCTAAAGTCCACTTGGAATTAGATCCAGTTAGGGATGTCAAAAACAACAAGAAAGGCTTCCATGTATACATAGGAGACAAAAGGAAGGGAAGGCTAAGGAAAATGTGGGCCCACTGCTGAAGGAGACAGGGGACTTGGTTACACAGGACATGGAAGAAGCTAACATACTGAATGCCTTCTTTGCTTGTCTTTACTAGCAAGACAAGCCTTCAAGAATCCCAAGTACCAGAGACAGGGGAAAGTCTGGAGCAAGGAAGATGTACCCTTGGTGGAAGAGGATGAGCTAAGGCAGTACTTAAGCAAACAGAATAAACATAAGTCCACGGACCTTGGCAGGATGCACACATGAGAGCAGTGGGAGCTGGCAGATGTCCTTGCAAGGCCACTCTCAGAGCGATCATGGCAACTGTGAGAAGTACCAGAGGACTGGAGGAGAACAAACGTCACTCCTATCTTCAAGAAGAGCAAGAAAGATAATCCAGGGAACTACAGGCCAATCAGCCTCACACCTCAATAACTGGGCAAGCTATAGAGCAGCTAATCCTGGAAACCACTTCCAGTCACACAAAGGACAAAAAAAAAAAAAAATAAAAGTCATCAGGAATAGTCAGCACAGCTTCACCAAGGGTAAGTAATGCTTGACCAACTCAAAATTCTGTGATTAAATGACTGGCTTGGTAGGCAAATAACCCTTTGCCTACCAAATGCAAAGGTAGGCAAAGACAGTGGATACTGTCTATGCAGACTTTTAACACTATCTTCCATACAGTCCTCATAGACCAGTTGATGAGGTACAGGCTGGATGAGCAGACAGTGAGGTGGATTGCACTCTAGCTGAACAGCCTGGCCCAGAGTGTGATCAGTAACACAATTTAGTGGGAGGCCAGTAACTAGTAGTGAGGGTCAGTACTGGGTCCAATTCTGTTCAAGACCCTGGATGACAGGACAGACTGTACCCTCAGCAAGTTCACTAATGACGTAAAACTGGGAGGAGTGGCTGATAAGTCAGAGGGTTGTGCTGCCTTTCAGAGGGACCTTGACAGGATGGGAAAATGGACTATAACAAGAACCTCATAAAGTTTAACAAGGAGAAGTGCAAAGTCCTGTACCTGGAGAGGAACAATTCCCCATATTAGCACATGCTGGGGGGTCACATGGCTTGAAAGCACCTTTGTGGAAAGGACCCTGGGGGTGTGCTGGTGTGCAACAAGTTGAATATAAGCCCCTTGGGGCAGAGATGACTAATGGTATCCTGGGCTGCATTAAGCAAAGTATTGCCAGCAGGTGGAAGAAGGTGGTTCTTCCCCTCTTCTCAGCACTGGTGAGGACAGTTCTGTGCTCCCAGTACAAGACAGAGATTAATCTACTGGAGAGAGCGCAGTGAAGGTCCACAAATATGAAGAAGAAAGAGTATTACTTCTGTGAGGGAAGGCTGAGAGGGCTGGGACTGTTCAGCCTGGAGAAGAGAAGGCTTAGGTGGGATCTTATAAATGTATATAAATACCTCAAGGGAGGACGCAAAGCAGATGGAGACAGACTCTCTTCAGTTGTGCCCAGTGACAAGACTAGAGACAATGGTCAAACACACACACAGGAGCCTGTGTCTGAAGATCAAGCAGGTAGGCCTGCTTGAGCAGGGGGGGTTGGACCAGATCACATCAAGAGGCCCCTTCCAACCTCCAACATTCTGTGGTTCTAGGAAAGTTATGGCTGGATTTTGAGAGAACATGAAAAAAATTGTACAGCCTTAGGAGCACCAATCTCTTTCAGGTAACTCAACCCACGCTAAGTTTAACATGACTACATTAGTCTTGTCTGTCAAGACAAACAATTATAACCCAGTATTGCACTGCTGCTGGCTCCTTATTTTATTTAAACTACACTCAGTATAGTCACAGTACCTCAGTTATGTCACACAAGCAATTAGAAAAAAATAAATCAAAACCAACCCTGAACCAAGAAAAAAACACCACAAGCCCCATACATATTGGTGTGATTTATCCTGGTGAGTAGTCATCACAGATTGGCACGATTTCCTTGTCTTTATCACCAAAAAAAAAATAAATCAAGTTGAGTAATAGCTATATGGCCATGTGCTCCAGACACACCACCTGCATTTCAGACCATTAGAAGACACGTGTCTATTGCTACTGTATTGCTGTACACTGAGCTACTTTGGAGGAAAGCATTAGTAATCCAGATCCTCCTCCCTGCAAGATGATAGGACAGCAATAAGCTAAAAGAAGGAGAGAAGGGAAGACATGCAGGAGACCTAGGCACAAAGCTGGAGTACAGCAGCCTTTCTATTCTCACGATTTTTTTGCTAGATGGTACTTAATCACTGCACCAGTGCACTTCAAAGAAAAAATGCAAGAAAAACACGGAGTAGTGACGTAGGACTTTGAAAGTTATGTACTAAAAAAGGCTATTCAAATCACTGGACACACCAAGAAATTACCTCAGCTGATGGCTTAAATTTAGTCTGGGCTACATAATTTCAGAGAGATATAGGTATATAAGGAAGGAATTATAGCATATGAAGCATTAAGGATGCACCTTCAAATTCTTGAACTTAAGTCATAGATTGATTTTCTTTTCCTTGGAGCTGCCATAGCATCTAAGCGTCAAATTCCAACAGTTGTATTAACTTGGACAATACTTCTGCTTTGATGCAAGAGGAGCTCTCAGAGCAGTATCCTATCAAGAAATGAGTTTTTAGAAGAGCATGGGGAAAAAACCCAATACATCTTTCTCATAACACTATTGCAGCCATAGGTGGGTTTTGGTATTTCATCAGGAATTTTACTCTTGAAAGCCTTCCACTTTTGTGCTTCAGTGCTAGACAGAGAATAACTTCTATGAATTCGGAAGCATTTCCCTCTGTGTTGCCTTAGCACTCATCTAATGTGAATTGCATCAGGCATTCACAGCTTTGCAAAAGTGAAGTGCCTCAGAAAATACTCAGGATCATCACTGTCACAGGAGAGAATGAGCAATTCCATTACTACACTGTTTGAGTGAGAAACTGTATATTGCTGAAATACTACCTTGAAGCTGACTAATTTATCAAGTGTTAGTTCTGAAACCATTAAGAAGTGGGGTGGGGGGGTGTTTGTTTTCTAGCATAATAAAACATGATTTCTTAGAGTTTCTTTAATTATTTAGCTTCTGGCTTAATACTAAAAACTTACTCTAAGCAATTTTTTGTGTACAAGTGTTACATACCAATATTTAACTTTGTGCAGCATGATTAAATAGCTATGTCTGCTTAATCCAAACAGAGGTGAAATTAAGATGAGTGACAGTGTTTGGAATTCTAGTTACTTTAAAACGATCAGTATCCCTTTTATGGGATTTTTAAATAATGAAAAGTTCAACACTTAACAGCGCATCAGGGGCATATACATAAACACACTTCTTAAAGGGAAATATCAGAAGGGTTCAATTCAAGGCAAGAGAGACTACTCAGAAACTGGTAACTTAAAGACAAGAGTTGAACAGAATCCACACAGTATTTTTCCATTCCTGATGTGCAAGTGCCAAGTTGCATAATTATGCAACTATGTACAACAAAACTTCAGTGGATCAATGGACACAGTAACAAATGCCCACAGAAAGAAAACTTAAACTCCTTAATGAAGTAACGTAGCTGAGCATGGCAGGCACCCATGCCCAAGTCAACATCTCAGCAAGACGCAAGCAAAGAGAAGGAAAACGGCTTCTACCACGGCTGGCTGAAAACAAAGAGGTAAACATTGCTCAGCACAACAAAAGCAGAAAGCCACTGAAACAGCAGTGCTTGATTGCAGAGCAAACAAGAGACAGAACTTTTTTGACAATGCAGATTTTGGAAAGGTATGCTGAGAAACTGCACGTGGTAGCCTCTGTGTTCAGGTGTGTAGAACACTAACTATATGAATATCAGTTAAAACTATATGTAAGAAGAGATGTGTTGGTGTTTTTCTTTTGGTTTGTTTGGAGATTTTTTTAATTATCTTTTCCTAAAGGAAAGAACCAAGCAAAATCTGAAGTGCCTCATTGAGCTAAGAGGCAAGAATTGTTTTGGAAGCACTACCAAAATCTTTATTCTGAACATCTTCAAGTAGCACATTCATGCAAAGAAATACTTCCTGACAGGGACATATGTTTTAGTTTTACTAGAGAAAAGATAGTTACTCCTCCTAGAAAGCACTGCAATAACAGAATGTTACATTATCATAAGCAGTTAATGTTTGTGAAAAGGTGAAGCGTGAAATATTGAATGTTCCTGAGCTTTACTATTGGTAAAACAGTAGCTAGCAAGTCCTTACATCAGCTGAGCACACCAGTGAGCACTGTCAGTAATTCCTTTTATTCCCCAGCTAGTCAAGAAACGCAGCCCTTGATATCTGAGTCATTGCTCCACATCCTGCCCTGCTTCAGCACTTCCTCATTCAAGGCAGAGGCTCCTTGCAGCAGCACATTTCAATCTCAGCACATTCAGACAGGATACCGAGAGATTCCATATCGGTAAGTAAGAGATCAAGTTTTCTGTCTTGCACTAGAAAGTGCAGTATCTGTGCTACAACTTTTTCTCAAAGGTCTGTTACAATTGCTTTGGAGGGCACAGACATGGGAAAAAATGAAAAAGAAACTATCTGGGTTTGGCTTAGGTTTTTTTTCTTTGTTGTAAATGGCAGCTTGCTGGAGAGGAAAAAATACAGATTGAGGATTTTTCCAGTTAAAACATTTTGGCTCTGAACTCCAGTCCTCCTTGCTGACTGATAGCTGGGGTACACTTAGACTGCAAAATGAGAAGTGAGGGTAAGGCTGCCAGTAAAACAAAAGGCAGCTTTCACCTGACACCCTAGAAGGCATCTCCAACTAATTTACTCAGTGAATACAGCTTTGCCTTTATTTCTGCTCTTTATCTTTTTTGCTTTTCTTTAATCATTAAACTGACACAGTGACTGAAGTCACCGAATGGGCAGTTTCGGTTTAGTGAAGTTCAGAGAATGAACACTAGGCTGAAAATAGTCACACTTACTGCCTCCAAACGGCAGCTGAGTAAGAGAAAGGGCTCCAACAAGACGTTCAGTATACTAGTCACACCAAAACTGAAACCCTATGTAACTGCAGGTTCTGAATGGTCACTGTTTACAAACTTACGCCATGTAACAGCAGCTAAAAGCCTCTGTGCAAGGAAGGTACGGAGTCCTGTTGTACACACAACCACAAAGTCAGTGCTGCACAAGACTTGAGGTCTCAGTTTGCAGCTAGCAAAGAAGTCATGCGCAAGAGAAAACACAAGAAAGAGGGCAAGTAACCAATTAGGAGGATTTGCCCAGGAGTTGAGTCACCATGGTTTCTGTGACAACAATTTGTTGATTTTGAAAAAGGATAACAAGATACTGTTGCACAAGCAGATTTCAGACAAACTTGTTGCCTTAGAACTTTCATCAAAACTCAGATTAAAAAAAAAAAACCCCACACAACCACATACGAGTCCATACAGTAGGACATCTAAAAAAAATCCATTTTAAAATTTGTTATTCTTGAGAGCTTTTTCTCATCTTCAGAATAATCTGTACCTACCAAGGTAATGCAGGGGGAGTGGAGGGTAGAAGAGAGTCACCTTGGAAAAATACAAAAGCAACTGATGTCACGTAGTCCAGTTTCTTGTACCTCTGTGCAAACCTAGAATTTTGGTCCCTCCAGAGCCAGCTCATACAAGACAATTTTGCCTTTTTGAAGACTACACTGACAGAAGTATTTCACCAGTTGACTCAAACTGAATCCCAAGTGATCTGTGAAACAGCACAGCTATAGATTTCAGTTCTCATAAAACCAAAAAGCTTGCTGTTGTTTTGAGTTTAACTTGATTATCCAAGTGTAAGTAATGTAAAGGTAGATATCAGCACAGATTTTTTCCTTTTAGAGAAATTAAGTAGTTATTTCTAGAAAGAGAGAAGCAGCAAAATATTTTTTTATCTCTAAGCCCTCTTGTAACGCACATCAGGCCAATGAAGTATTTACCATGGTGAGCACTACAAAAAAAAAAAATCTCCAATATGCCATCTCCAGCTATGAGTCTTAAAATAAGATTGCATTGATGGCATTCAAGAGACTGACCTTTTTGTGGAAGTTGCCACTTCTTAACATTTTGTCTGCCACAGAAGCCATTGGGTAGGAGAGTCTGGAAGAACATTTTACTCTTTAAAACAATATATAGGATTTTTCTTTTGAAAACAAACAAACATATCAACAAAACAAGAAAGTTAAGAAAAAAAAACCAAGAAAAAAACTATACACTACAGTGCAGTCAACTCTTTAGGGGGGTTGTTGGCTTTTTTCTACATTATCATTGTAGGTAGCATCTATAGCTTAGCGCTAGTACAAGATAGACACGGACTTGTTGGAGCAGGTCAACAAAAACAGTCAGCGGGCTAGAACACCACTCCTCTGAAGAAAGATTGCAAGAGTTAGGGCTGTTCTGCTTGGAGAAGAGAAGGCTCCAGGGAGACCTTATAGCAGTCTTCCAGTACTTAGAAGGGACTTCTAAGAAAGATGAGGAACAACTTTTCAGTAGGGCCTGTTGTGACAGGACAAGGAGCAATGATTTTAGATTGAAAGAGGGCAAGTTTAGAGTAGATACTAGGAAGACATTTTTTACTATGAAGCTGGTGATGCACTGGAACAGATTTTCTGGAGAAGTTGTGGATGCCTCATCCCTGGAAGCATTCAAGGCCATGCTGGATGAAGCTTTAAGAAACCTGGTCTAATGGGAGTTGTCCCTGCCCATGGGAAGAGAGTTGGAACTCTACAACCTTTAAAGTCCCTTCCAACCCATTCTATGCTTTTATGGTTAGTATTTAAGTGTCCTTTGAAAAAGTTGAGCTGGTTTCTCTCCCTCACACCCCTGGTTACATTCCTTTTCTGAACTGTGTTACAGCCTTGCCTCCCATTCAGAACAGGAAGTCTATAGAGCCAGCCAGCCCTGTGAAAGCTGAGCATTCCTAAATCAATCCAGGTGGCAAGACACTGCAGGCATATGTCTGTGACCAGAGCTTTGCTTCATAGGAGGAGATGGGGAGAAAATGGGAGAGGAAAAAAAAAACACCACTCTGAACAAAGAGATACTTTTCTGCCATAGTCTATTAAATATAGATACACACAAATACTCTGAACACTGACAGTTTTCAGAGGCTTATGGGGATGTATATCCATAGCAGATGTACCTGCAGTCAGATTCTTCAGCAGCCTGAGCCTCAGAGACTTCCTGTCATTGATTTCAGTTCACATCTGCCCATACGTCTTGAAAGCGGCACCTCAGCACCTTCAGGCCCATCTTAACCATAAGGAAAGATGTGGTGGAGAGGTGCCTGTGCTAACAGGGTCTGGAAAAGTGCCACTGCCTCCCTGTAGTGTTGCACTGGCATGAATACCCTGTGTTGATGGGGAGTTACTAATTGCAGCTCTTCATCATGTTCACAGGGTTCTGCTTCCCCTGGCCTGGGAAAGGAGCTCAGATCAGGCTGTGTGGGCACCCTTGAGTGCTCAGCCCTAGCCAGAGGCAACCCTACCATCTATGGTGGATAGCAGAGGATACACACTGGCTTATGTTTTTCAATGTGTTTATTGCTGGGGGGGGTGGAAATGAGAGATTAGTTTTGATGGTGGAGTTTTTTGTTTTGTTTAGATGTTTTTAATTTTTTCCTTCCTGCTCACCTAGAGTACTGAACAAATAAGACTATAGCCACCCTAAGCATCACTAAAAGGAATCGCCATTTTATGGCTGCAGCTAATTTCAGCTTTGGTTGTGCTCTCTGTATTTTCTTTTTATTAAACTCCGATTCCAGCCACCAGACTTTTCTACCAATCCATCCCTATACTAGTTCCTCCTGAAGCCATCAATAACAGTTTAAACTGCTGCTACTAAGACAGTTTCTTCAAGGAGGTGCCCAAAAAGACTGAAGGAAGAGAATGCGTAGCCCTTAGTCATTATCTGTTTCAAGATGCCTGCTGAGTAAGGAGGTGTAAAGAAAGTTAAAAAACAAATCACGAATTAGAGAAAAATATAATCTAGTCTAGAATCTCTAGAAGTCCTTAAATATATACAAGTCTCCACTTGCTTATCAGCCTGTAGGTATGCAAATTGCTCAGAGCAAGTCTGCCTCCCTGGCACAACAGCTTAAGAACAATAAATACATAGCTGGAGCTCAAGAACTCCAAGACTAGACAGTTTCCAGGCATGGAAGACTTGCTTTGACTTTGTGCATGTTAAGTTGTGTGACTTCTTACATGGGATGTGGCTGCACTCTAAGTTCAGTTAAGATTTCCTAACATCCCAGAACCAGCTGTCTTAAAGCCATGCTTTTTTTTTTTTTAGGATTTTTTTTTTTAATCCACTGTCTGTGGGTTACCACTGTTTGGTTTTGCTTTTAGAAGCAACCACAGGAAAAAAAAATCCCTCATGCACTGTAGAAAAGCACATCTCACCACAGCTTTTCTAGTTACAACTATCTGTTTGGCAACAGATACTACTTCGGTTCAGCCACTGTCTCTGAGTGTCCACCTCCTTTGCAGGTATGTGTGAGGGAAACCCTTGAACCCATGTTGTCAGTCTCCTGCCTTGCTAAGCTTTGTTCATAAACTCCAGAAAATGTTGCCTGTATATGATTTACTTTACCACATCCTAGGGACACTTTACTCTTTGCATAAGTGAAGGTGACTCAATGATGCCCTTTAAATCACAGACTTGCTCTTTTAACAGAAAGGATAACACCTAAGTGAGACTTCAAGAGGAGCAAAGTGTGATTTTATGCCTGCTCCATGCAAGAGATAAACCCCGAACCTGTCTACAGGACCCATATAGCAATCTGCCCCTGAAAGCAGAATTATTCATCACCACCAGGCAGCAGGCATTAAAGCAGTGAAACAACAAAGAACACTCAGTAACATCCCAAAAGAGAGCACCTGCATGACACCACAGGACTCAGTGTCATTTGCAAGGATTCTTTACAAATATTTTAGTTTTGTAGTTGAGCAAAGTTTCACTCCAAAGTGACTTTTGTTCTATGAAAGACTGCAGATGACTGGTGTAATTTAGCTTTTGCTTGGTGCAACTTTAATGAAGAGTGGGGATGATCGGAGAAAACAGGCAAATTATTCATCTAGGGAACAGTAGTTGTTCAATTTAAAATTATTTCTACAGTTTGGTTTTGCATGCAGGTATTTTTCTCTCCTCGTTGTGCATACATTATTGTGCAGTTTTCTGCATTATTTATGTCAATTACAGTTTCCTTGCCAGGCTACTGGAAAGACTAGGTGCAGTAAGATTAAGGAGACTGCTATTCGCTTGATTCTTTTTCCCTTTGAATTTATTCATAAAGTTAGTTAGTTGTAGAGTCCAATTGTATTTCTCAACTAAGTGCTTTTGAAGTATAATCTGGGAAGCCAGAGGTGAAGAGACGTCATTTCCTAACATATGAGTTTGCTCAAGTTCTATATTGCCACATGCTTAAATTCTGAACCAGAACTTTGTTTTCATAAAAGCAAACTTGCTTTCAGCTCCTTTCTCAGTAACCTTGCCAGAGAACCATCAGCTGTCACCACAGTTAGAGAGCCATCTGAGCTAGAGCCAAGCAGATCCTTGCGATTATTTCTGAAGGATTATTTTATTTTGACATCAGGAAAGGGAAGAGCATCTAGAATTCCCTGTATTTCTCTTGCTGAGGCAGCCCAGCTTAAACTTGGTTGTTCTTTTTTAAAGAGTAGATTTACACAGTCTATAAGGAGTTGCTACATTTTGCCTTCTGCGTCCTTGGCATGCACGCAAACTTGCTCTTGTGTACATCTGCAGATTCTGCATGTTCCAGCTACCCAGCTTTGGAGGAGATAGCATTGTCTTTTTCTTTCCTTGCACCGCTTGCTTTCTGTGCAAACAACACTGAACTGCATCCAAAACACATTTGTCTTGCAGGTACTGTCTCCCATAGTTACCATGAGCTCTTATTTCCTAAAAAGTAACAATTTCCTATTACTAAAATGCACTGTACTATCGAGAGAAGGGTCTAGCTCTTGAATAGTTATGATGAAGGAATCTGTCCAATAGCCACATTCATCCTCTCTACCCACCAGAAATACACATTTAGGATTTCCAGAAGAAGGGGGGAAGAGAAAGAGAAGGGAGAAGACACCCAGGAGCATTTGTGAAATACAAGAGGCAGATGGCAAAAGCAAGTGTCACCACTTTTCCAGGTGTGCCACATATCCAGCAAGGGCCATTCCATGGGTAAGTCACTCCCATGCACTCCTCACTCAGTCACCCATAGCAATGCCTCTGTCCACTCAGGCTGCAAGCTAATTTTTCCTTGCAGCTGGCAGAATTACAGTTAGTTTGCAGTTGTGCAGTCAGCTGCCTGGGGCAATGCAGTGTTTGGCACAGGCTAACCACAGTCTAGCTGTGGTGTATCTCAAGTCCTACCCTGTCACACACCACTCATCTATTAGCAAAATGCACCCACTGGCTTAAAAGCTGGCTCGGACATCTGAACATCCTGCAGCAACTGCATTGGAGTAATATTTCCAAGAGATTTTTGAAAGCAGAGCATGGTACTGTAGGAATTTGAGTCCCTTGTGTGCTAGGATCTATAGAGTAGAAGCTCTTAGAGATTCTGCTGTCTCCTATAGCAAAATTTATATTCTTTTACATAGTGATTGGTTTTGTTTGAGATGAGGAATTAATCTTTGCTGACAAGAAAGATTGCAACAACATGAAGTGGAGAGGATAGGAATGAGAGTTCCCCGGGGTACCCGTGCTGTGCTGCATATCTTGTATTTTCCAAGTCCTCTGCTGGAAGAGAGGGAGGAGAAAAAGAATTAAAAACTTTAAGGCTAGAAGGTTTCCCTGGAAAGATCTCGCCTGCCAGACAGGCTGGGAAATAGCTGTGCCAAGCTAAAGAGCCAGGGATCAGCATTGCTTCTGTGACTAAAATGCACTTAAGTCCCTATACTATAACACTCACTTCCGTACCTCCTCCCTTATTTCTTCATTCCTCAGATAAGAAGGAAGCAGAAAAGAGTGTGTTCATTTATACTAGAATATTGTCATCCACCCAATAAGCATACTCTGGGGAAACTCAACTCTATAATAATCAGCTCTCGGGCCAACAGATAGGATCCATTAAGGCCAAGGAGAACAGCAGTTTATTGAGCACAAACTCCTGTTATGGCACCAGGACGTGGCTGCACTACCATTTGGACAAAGCCTTAATATTCTAAAATCAAAAGCAAAATATCTAATTAAAGAGCTAGCAGGGTTGTGTGGCAAATCTAGCTGTGGGATCTTTGAACTTCCTCATGGGAAACTTCTGTCCTCAAAGATTATCCTCCACATAATTTATTTTCCCTTTTGAGTACCTCACTACAGCTTTCATGGTGTTTCAAGTTTCATGGCAGTCATGGTATAAAGCCACTACGTATCTCGACAGGTGCCTTCTGAATATTTCAGAGGTGAAGTTGAACACCTTGGTTCAGATATAAAGTGACACGTACAAGCTGGTGTAAGTTAAGGCAACTCTGCTGACTTGACATGGTTGGCAGCATTTCCCTACCTCACCCCAACTACAGATCTATTCCACACTTCAGAAGGAAGACAAAACTTTAAAATGCAGTTTTATTGTCNAAGTTTCTACACGGAAGTAATCCTTGGTGTCATCTGCAGGGTGTATAAAAGTGCTACTTCAGCTCCAATCCTCCTTGCATTTGCAGCCCATGTTACCAGAGGCTACAAGGCTGCAAAACTAATCCCCAGACATTTTGCCTATCCTGAACAACCGCTTCAAAATAAGGATGCTTTAGTTCTAAAAACTCCATGTTTTCCTCCAGAGCTGCTCTAATAAGTTCACTGTCCTCCAGTAGCTGCCTCAACTTCATCTCCCAAATGACTGTTTACAGCATGAATGAAGGATTATGTTAGACCAATAAGTAGCACTCCTAGGACTGTTTATTTAGAGGACTGAATTAAGAGTGCCATGGTCAGCTCTGAGGTATTGTAAGATACATCATTAATAAGGATCTTGAAATCCCATTTGGTAGTAGGACAGGGACTTAAGTGGTTTAAACTTCAGGAATGAGATCAGTGTGTTAACATCTAGAGATTTCCATGAGTGCCCAGAGGAAGTACTTCAGAACTAGGCTATTTGAAGTTTACATAGTTTGACTGCTTTCTATGAAAGATTTCTCCCTTGTGTTCAACACAAACATCTGCTTTGTTTAACAGTTATCAGTTAAAGCATAAAATCAAGGTAGATGAAGGTACAAATCACACTTAATAACTGCTAATTAAGTCTCCACAAACAGGTCACCAAGGGAAGGAAAAAAAAAAAAGGAGCTTGTTCCATTACACTTGCTCACAAACAATTGACATTTGTGTCTACAGAAAGGGCAGTCATAATGTTTAATGTCATTAATAGCAATCCAAAGATCAAAAAGTATTTCGTTTGCCTGCATTATAATGACACCTCAATATGTTTTGCAGCAAACTAAGTACAATGCTTATCTAATCAATTATCACTGTGTACTTTTATATCTGAGGACATCACATCCCTTTTCCTGTGAGTTAGGTATCCAGTAGGTTGCACAACAAGCCCCATTAAACATTCTTCTCCCCACTTCTCTAACTGAAATTACAAGATAAAGTTTGGGTAAGCAGTAGGTAGCCTCCACATTGCCATCACCTAAGACCAATCAAGTTGAGTTCTCATTGAATGTATCAGCTTTTTACTAACAAGCACATACAAATGGGAAAAGGAGTCCTGTCTTTCTAAATCAATGTTTTTGTAGACTTTTGACTCCAAGCTTAGTCATTTCTGAGGCCCCAAGTTTGTCATACATTACCACACAAATACTCAGAACTCAGGCTCCAGCCACCTCCA
Organism: Nycticryphes semicollaris; assembly: GCA_013400055.1. Taxonomy (NCBI): domain Eukaryota; kingdom Metazoa; phylum Chordata; class Aves; order Charadriiformes; family Rostratulidae; genus Nycticryphes; species Nycticryphes semicollaris. The sequence continues at coordinate 879,011 of VXBJ01006365.1, forward strand.
AAAGATGGGTTTGTTATGAAGCATCAGTGGCAAAAGAGTATGTAAATTCAGTCAGCCCAGCTGTAGGAAACTGGGATGGCTCAGAAAGCTTATCTCTTCCCAGCAGCCATAGGAAGACTCACCGAGCTGCTACATCTATCAAGACTAAAAGCAAAGGGTACATTACATTGACAAAAATCCTCCTGGCTGCAGCTTTGTTAGACATCTCCCTGGAAGCGTCTACTTCCCTAGAATCTGATGGCAAAGCAGAAAAATCAATCATTTACTCTAGAAGTAACAGCTATGCATTGAACAATATTGGTTTTTTAGGAGAGTTTGTATCACAAAAAGCACTCATAAGTACTTTAAGACATGCAAGACTGGACAGCCATTCAATCCTAACAAAATATCCACAGCATACTACAAGGTGCCAGAGAACCTAGCCGGATATGGTTCTGCCTTTATACTCCTTGCATGGGTAATACTACTTTAAAAGTATTTGGCCTATGATTTTAAATAGATCTTCTGCAAGAACTGAGTAAAGGAAAGTAGTCTTTTTTTTAAAGAAAGTGTAACAGTTGTTTCTAATTAAAGAAACCCAAAGACAAATAATGATCTATAACACAAAGAAACTCTTACAACTCCTTTAGCTGATATTTTACATGTCTTGCTCTAACTTATAGAAAGCAGAGCTATTTGTTGGTGTTTACAGTTCTCAGAGTGTGCATCATATGCCAGAAAGGTAAGATCTTGTCTCTGATTTGGATAAGAACTGACTCTTACCTTAAGAGATCACTAAAGCAGAGACTATCAGAAGAACCTGAGAGTAAACAGTTTTAAAGAATTAATCACATCACAACTAGAATGCCCAATATTTATGTCATGGCTCTAAGATACACGGACAGAGAAACATTTGAGAAGACTGGCCTTGCAACTACATAGTCATAACCATCTGTGCAGTTATGGGTGGCCTCCCAAGTTATAGTGGTTCTCTGACGTTCTTGGAGAAGATATTCAAGGATGCAGAGTTGTGAGGCGATACTATCAATGATTTCCACTTACACACATATTGATTTTTTGATATTGCTAGAACAATACAACACCTCTTTGTACCCAAGTAGCAGTTTTATGCTGTGCAACACATACTTAATAGTATTTCCTAGTTCAGAGGCATAGGCCTAATCACTCTAATGTTACAACCCACATATTCCTGGATTTCCAAAGAACAGTTATCTAGTTGATACAAAGCCCCATCACTTGTGCACAACTCTAGACAAGAGCCTGAAGGATGCCAAAACAGATGTGCCACTGGCATCTGCTACTGTGCAGAAGAGCTTGCATCTGTTATGGCACTGTAAAGACCAAAGCAGCTCCTCCAGCTACTCAGATCTGCTAGATCATAACTAGTTGAGCTGCAGCCTATTCAGCCCTTGTAGAAGGAGCTGCTGTGTCTGGATCATCCTAGGGAGAACACCATGATGCGAGATGCTATCAGAAGTTATTTCACACAGTGATAGTCAATGGAAGGGAAAGGCCAGGCATTCAAAAGAGATCAGTGCATATGGTGGGGGCAATAAGATGTCCCATGAGGGGCACTTCAGCTAAAGCACTGTCAAGAATTTTCAACAACACTATTGAAGCTAAATGTTGCTGTTTTGAAAAGGAAAGGGCTCAGCCACCCCTGCTACTACCAAGAAAAGGGGAAGAAGGAGGGATGGGAAGGGGTAAAGTAAGACTGCAGAGAAGCTGGCTCCATCTTCTGCCACCCTCTCTCCTAATAGTAGTTGCTGATCCTTCCACCTTGGTGGCTACTGTGTCCTCAGACTCTAGCTGCTCCTTGCAGACCAGTGCCCTAGGCAGCTGCCTCGTGTGACTGACGGAGGACGCTATTTGCAAAACCAGTGGATCAGTGCAGAGCCCCATCATGCAGGACTAAACTCCTACAAGATTTCAGATGATGTTCTTTTAGATCAGCTCATTAACTGCAAAGATGTTTGATTATATCATTCCCAAAAGGTTGATAATCCAATCCATTAATATAGTTTACTGTCCTCAGTGGGGAATAGTGAGGCCAAGAGACCAAACTGTAGGTCAGTGCAATGCACTGCTGAATTTTCAAGCCTTATTTGGGATGTGCTTTTCACACCTTCAACTTCCAGTCTGAGGCTAGTTGAAAACGTACTGTAAAACTAAGTTTACCTAAACTTTCACAGGGGCTTTCCTGTATCGAAAGTGTAGAACCGCAGAGAGGTCAGGCTGATCTTTCACAGCATGAAAGCTTGTGGTTCTGCACAAGCTGCTCCCCGCCCCCAAGTAATTATTAACAACATGCTTAAAACAGCATACACATAAAAGCTCTGTTCAAAATCTCTAACACCAAGAAAGTTTGGTAAACTTATTTACAGAAAGAGATGACAACAGCTACCCATGAGCTGCTTTTCTACCATGAGTATAGCCTGCCTTCCTAACCAGCAAGTTGCCTTTATAGTAGTTACATAAAGTTGATCCAGTGACTCCTTGCTAAGGTTCTTTGCTGGGACCTCCACCACAAGCCTCAAGATGATGTGATTGCCCACTACCAAGTGACCATTCAAATGCTATTACAACATGAGACATCTGGGTAGCATTTGTAAACTTAACACTATCTAACTGCTTTTAGATACTAGATCTCCAGTTTACTTTCAGCCATGTCCTGCTTTCAAATGTCACAGTAATTGATGAAAAAGTTACACGGCTACAAGTGAAGCAAATTCCCTTTAGAGGAAGTGAGACAATTCACTGTCAGAGGTCCATTATCACTGAACTATATCACCTTAGAATAAGCAAACTGAAGACCACTTGAAAAACAGCAGCTTTTAGGACTCATATTCCCCACATAGTTCTTGGGAGCTATAATCAATTTGTGTATTGAGTTGTCATCTTTCTTTATTGGGTTCAAAGACTAGCTTATATTTTCTGTTCTCTCACAATCCAGAAAGATCAGTATCAGCCAATTGTACGAAGATGCAATTAGAAATTCACAACCTGGTTTCTTGAGAAGACTAAGACTTATGTGATCAAGCAAAGCACCTGCCTAATTCCTGCCTTTTCTCTCCAACTTCCCTTGTTTTCAAAAGACTTTGACAAGTATTTTGAAAATAAGAAAGAAAAAAAAAAAGAACATCCCAGAAGGGAGTCCATTAGTACTGTTCTTAAGGCAAGAGAATAGGAAACCAAGGCAGCCCTGTAAAATCAGCTAAGAATTCAGAGAATTTGTATTACAGAGCAAAAGCATTAGCAACAGAAGACATCAGAGAATCCATGCCAGAATTCATTTGCCCATTCAATACACTTTAGTGCAGTTTTCTTAAAACAGTTATGGAGCAACAGTTTGTCTTCCCTTGACACAGCCATTCTAGTAGGGACTACAACAACCAACACAAAGCATTTCCAGTTTGACTGCTGGTAACTCTGTTTGGGCATCCTTTGTAATACCATCTGAATTGCTGTTGTAGTAGCATCAGTTGGACTTTCTAGTTTCTCTTTCCTAGTTCTCTCTACAACAAACAGGAGAGTTACACTCCCCAGCTCTTGCCAAATAAGTAGTAAATAAATAAAAATATCCCAAAGAGACCTGAGAGGCCTCTTCCAGTCTTGGAAGAGTAGCACTGCCCTCACCTAAAAAACATTCACAAGAAACTGCCTTGACTTTCCTGTTGGAGACTGTAGGACTTCAAGACACTGAACCACCATTGAAAAATGGAAAACACACACAGCCCCCTCCACCAGGACTCACACACAGTTAACAATAACAAAACAATTTGCAGTAGGGTCCACACGCACACCTAAAGGACAGAGCAGGCAACGTGAAAATGAATAGCACACACACACAGCCATGGGAAGAACAGCATACTGCTGTCAGAAAAGGGGAAGAGGATGCCACCTCTTTTCTTGTGCCACAGTTCTGAATAGAAACCCATCTATAGGAAGTAAATATATGGTCTTTCAGAGTATTTTAAGGGAGAGGAGTAGCTTTCTTCTAAAAAAAAAAAAAACCCTGCTACTTTGAAAAGAAGCCAGCGTTGCCTCATGTGGTCAAGGTTACACATGGGGGTTAAAAAAAAAACAACCAAACAGAAAAAACCAAACAGTGCTAATGCACTGATAACAGAAAAAGCACTTTTGCTGGTGGGACAAGAACAAGACAAGATCTGATTTTGCTTACGATACTTGAGATGGGCAATTCATATTGTAAAATGATTTGGCTGTACTAGTTCTGAACCAAGCATCGATAACAAAATCTGAAAGCTTTAAGATTGAGAAACATTCCAGAGGAGAAGACCTGCAGGAAGTGCTTATGATCGTTGCTCTTCTTTTTCCTACTTACACAAATTGATTGTTCAAGATATCTCCTTCAGACAACAAATATATCTGTCTTAGCTTTCAAGCAAATAGTGTACAGTCCTCCAATACCCGGGCAAAATAACTTAGACATCTCAACACAACTATGTTATGAATTGTATGTACATCCCATTAAATCTATGTAAATTGTTCTGAGTGCAGAACAGTCAATCTACAGCTTAGCAAAACAAGCATGAAGTACTTACAGGCACTTTAAGGGCCCCTATTGAGGATCCTATTTGTGTCTCTCTCTGATGGACAAAAGTTAATTGGACATTAATATTCTTGTGCTTGTAACACAGCCATAAAACTAGAAACTTTCTGCTCCGATACTTGAGCAGTTAGGTTTTTTTTAAAAAAAAAAAAAACTGTGTAGGTTTCAGTTTTGTACATACTTTCAGAAAGCAGGGATCGGGAAGGCAATTTTTGGGGAGGGGATGGATTTAAGCCTGCAATATTTGGCAACTGTCAGACTTAGTTTTGTCACTGGTTCAAGAGTCCTTGAAGCACTAGGACTTAATCTTTTTATTAGTACAAAGTATTCCACAAGTACTTGGTGCTTTTCACTGGGTAACTATGGAGAAGGCCAACATGGGCTCCTGGGAAAGGGAATAGCTCTTTATTTTCTTAGTCCTTTACATTCACGGCATTTAACTGTTTTTCCTTGCACAAGAAAAGGTGCCACTGGAACTGCAGGAATATCAGAGACACTTTATTAGAACACAGGTATTACTGGGTACATGCTGTGAATTATTCTCAGGGAAAGCTGTTCTATAAACAGTTCCTCCCACCTCAAGAAGTTCTCACAAACTGCAGCTGCAGGTCTGTTTGCCACAATTAAAAGAAAACAAACCACAAATAAAACCCAGACACGTTCACTTTTGCTTTAACAGAGCAATACTCCTAGAGAGACAAGCTCAGGCAGAGACTAGCTCCTTTCAGTTCAGTAGCTCTGACATCAATAAGTTAATTAATACTGTTTATTGGCCCCAGGATTTGTTCCAGGACTATAAAGACTTTATGATGAACAGTTGCTTATAAGCATGATCAAACTAAATTTTGTAGCTTAGTAGAAAATTCCAGGATACAATTCAGGTGGTTCTTCTCACTCAGAGGAGCCATTGCCAGTTTTACTTCTAGGTGTACAAACAAATGCTCAGCAAGGTCCCCGGCACAGGGCTCAGTCAGTTAAATCAAAAATTAACATCATTCTCTGGAGAAGAGCCAAGACTAGTTATACCAGCATTGGTTAATCTCAGTTTCTTTTTCTCCTCTCACCCTGGCATACTGAGCTTCCATTTTCAGAACTACCATTCCTAATGTTTCCATGTCCAGTGCAGCAGCTACAACAGCATTGACTACTAGTTAGCCTCATTTTCCAGTGAGGCCTACCACTTTCTTGATGAATACTTAATGCTTTCCTAGAGGACAATAATAAATATTTTCTGAACTTCATCCAGTTTTCTTTTTTGTCTCACCTGTCAGGAAATATAGATCCAAGTGACTGTAGCATTACAAGTCAGGGAGGAGATGTATTGTCTAGTAACAGGTCTGATTGATACAAAACTGAGTTTTGTTCTCTTTAAATCTGTGGAATTGTGTATACATACCATTAGCAACATTTTGGCTTGGAGAGAGACAGTTTCTACAATATGCAAGTTAAAAAAAGCTAAGAAAACCAGTAGTACCCTTGACCCTGTGCTGGCAGCAGTTGCCAGCAAAAATAAGCATCTGCAGACCAGGATTTTCCCTGCTTTCACAGTATCAACCTGGAAAGTAATTTTGGAGAATGGAAATTCTCCATCATTAGCGTGTTACACTTCCTCCTAGACAAGTTGCTGAACCAAAGTAATAAGAGACATTTTATTGACTATCCCACCAGCTCAAAGTAGTCTCTTGAGCTTGAAAGAGTTTCCCTTCTGCTTCCTAGGAAAGTCCCCTGGAATTTCCCTTTCTCCCCCTCCCTTGTGACCAGGCTTTATCCACTGTACGAATCTAAAAGTTCAAAGGGTGGGAGTTTTCCCTCTTTCCTTCTTTAAGCTGATAACATTTACCGAGGGGGGTTTTAAAATCCTGGCTTGATGCCAAAGAGAACTACTGACTGAAGAGAAAAACTGCTCTTTTAAAGTGGGTACTATATTGAGCAAGACAGATAAAGGCCATCACCACAAACATTATTAAATTAAATGCTGACAGTTTGTCAGTTTAAAGAGAAAAAAAACATTTTTCACTGAAGATTTACAATATAAATAGCTGAATACAGTTCGTACTTTGTGTTTAGTAACTCATTCACTATCAAGTTATAGCCTTCCTAAGTTTTATGGCCCTTCAGCTGCTCTCTCTGAAGACACTATAGAGATGGGATGGAGAACAAAGAAAAAACAGGCCATGTTTTTGAGCTTTTAGAGACTGAGCAGTTGTAAGCAGCTCAAGAATTCAAAGACTGCTGAGTTAACCTAGGTGCAAAGAGCTGAGGTCAGATCACAGACCTGCCTCAGTGTTTGCCAGAGAACATGCCCTGCTCGAGATACAGGAAAACATATTCTTGCTTAAATCACCAAGAGCTCCACTGAACCAGAGCGCTGGCGGCTGACTGGGAAGCACAAGGCAGCTGCTGCTCCTGCAGCACCCAATGTCACCCGTCTCTCCGCAAACAATTAGCCCTGCTCTGTCTTTTCCATGATTTCTAGCAATACTCTTTTTCCTACTTTTTCCAAGAAGCCCAAACCACTTCTGTGCATGTACCAGGAAGTCCTTGTTTCCCTGGAGGGCCTTAGTAATAAAGAAAGACTTAAAATAATCATGAGCTCTCCAGTGTAGATGCAAGTTGAGGACCTTAGCCCATTAAATGATGGATCTGCAAACTCTGCAGAAGTCTGATCCAGGCAGAGACATTTCAGTGTAGGGATGCTTATACAAGTAACAGATTTAACAGCATTCAATGATCCAGTCCGTCAATGTGAAAGAATTATTTCACATAGCAAATTTCTAATCCAGATTCCACAAAACTCATTAAAGCAAATCATAACTACAGTGGGAGGGAAAGGCCACAAGACAGGCATAGAAAAGCAAGGAGAAATACTGGCCAACTACACCCATAATGTGCAAGAACTTCCCATGTTCTTCTTGCCTGTGACTGATTTATGAGGAGCTCTATACAGGAATTCATATAACTTGACATACTAGGTAAAGAAAAAAAAATATGTTAGATACCTGAGAAGACTAGAGGAATGGCAGCAAGATAACCAATTGACCCATCTTCTCTCCTATGCCAGCACAGCCTACCAAAGTTTCTCCTCAGATTATGGCCAGCAAGAACTCAAAAGCTCACACACAGAGGCAGTAAGGGGGCTGGCAAAACTAGATGGTTTAATAGGCAATAAATAGGCACCCACTGAGAGCCAGTTTCATAGAAATGAAGCTCTCAACTCCAAAGTTGTACTGTTAACCCAAACTGCATCATCCCTCTCCAAAACAACTAGTTTCACATCATCCACTTCAGAAATATTAGTATTGGTCAGTCCGCAATATAATTTCAACCAGCAGCTAGAACCACACAGCTGCATACTTATTCCCCCAAGTTTGGATGGAGGGGATAATCTGAGCAGCAGAAGTAAGAAAAAACTTATGGGTTGAGATAAAGATGGTTTAATAGGTAGAGCAAATGCCACACACACACACAAGCCAAGCAAAACAAGAAATTCATTCACAGCTTCCAACTGGCAGGCAGGTGTTTAGCCATCACCAGGAAAGCAGGGCTCCATCACACATAATGATTACTTGCGAAAACACACAGCATCACTCCAACCATCCCTCACCTTTATATACTGAGCATGACATCATATGACATGGAATATCCTTTTGGGTCAGTTGTCCCAGCTGTGTCCTCTCCCAACTTCTTGTGCAACTCCAGCTTACTCACTGGCGGGGCAATGTAAGGAGCAGAAGAGGCCTTGACTGCTTAGGAACAACTAAAACCAGCAGTGTGCTATCAAAAGCATTTCTCACCTCAAATCCAAAACATGGCACTATACCAGCTTTATTAAAAGTTAACTCTGTCCCAACTGAAGCCACAATAGTCCGTATTCTAGTAATTCAACAAGCATTTTTGCTGACATCAGTTAATGTCTTCAGGACTCCTCACATAAGTGAATCTAAACACCACCTTAGCTGTTTGTTTGTTGAACAGTGTTCCATAATCAGGTAATGCCACTGATTTAAGGGTCAGTTTGAGCACCTGCCAGAGCAAAAAAACCCAGTGAAGAATGGAAAACTGAAGTCCTTATTTCTACATTAACAGTTCACTCTACAATACCTCTATTTTCAGAGGTTAAACAGTAAAACAAGATGCCATTATGACAGTATTCAGACAGGAACTGCCCCCAAAATCAGAAAAAAAAGCCCACCCCACAATATTGATTCAGCTGAAGGAACCCTTGCCTCTTTCTGCACTGTCATTTGTGATCTACTTCTTTAAGGCTACAGTCTTCTAAAAGGCAAAACAAAAACTCCCACACGCATGCCTTTTTCATGGAACTACAATCTCCTAAAAGAGCCTCTCTATGTTCTTGGGAAGAATTTATTCATCAAAAGAGAAAAAACATTTTGGCGGAATTGACAGATAAAGAGCAGCAGAAACTCTCAGAAGAGCAAAAAGGAATTGAGAAAAAGAGGAACTTTGGGGGAGCTGTCAGAATAATATTACAGAAAGGAACAATGATTTTTTGGTTTCTCTTCAAAAGTTTCATAAAAGGGCATGAGACCCCCCACACACACCACTAGTCACAGGGAGTAAGTCTCACCCAGTAAGCACAAGGCCAAGCAAAGCATGGGATCCACCATATGCTCCTTAGGCTGTGCTTCCTCAGCTTCCACCCAGACATCGTATCTGCAGCACTCAAACCCTAGAGGAGTTATAACATGGAAGACAGGGACAGGTGGGGCTGGGAACGCTCGCTAGGGATTTAGGGGGCAGAAATCACTCCCTAAGTCAAGAGTCTTTCCCACAGAAAGCAAGCAAATGAAAGGCATTGCCTTGCCAGTCTACACAGAAGCTTGTTCAGTGGTCTCTTGAAAACGCAACCACTAAACTAGCACAAAATTATGTTGCATAGAGGACAAAGTAAGTTTTAAGAGAATGGGATGAGAGCCTGTTGCTGAAAATTACAGACAGTTGCCACACAAAACTGCCTAACACGGGCCCCACAGGCAACAGTGAGAAAATGCTCCTCTGGGATCTGAGTATAGACATCCTTCTAGTCCTTGGACTGACCTTTATGCAAGGGAATCATGCAGATGACAGATATGAAATTCCTCAGAAATGACAGCTGGAAATATTACAGCATGGATCTTGATTGCCTGAGAATTCAAGCAGACCAAACATAATATGAATTCACCAAATTCACACAAGACTGTAGCATCATCAGCGTTGAATTCTGCTCACTTTTGTACTGAGAGTGTGCTTCCTTCTGAAACTTGAAATGAAACATGCCACATTTAGCATCAGTCCCCTGAGCCATCCAAACACTTCCCATTTTGAGAAGCCACAAAAAACTTCACTTTAGTCTGAGACCTATTAGAAAGGCTATTCTGAAATCAAGAATAAAGTCCCATTTCCTGAGCATTCCAGTTTATCAAGTGTGCTAGCTCGCACACACTTCGTGGCCAGATATATCCAGACTTGTGCTGTTTTCCTCCAAACCTTTGGGAAGGTGTTTGTGTGTCCCTAATTAGATATAAACTGTAATTTCTGTTTCCCACACATGTTTTATTTCTATATGTGTGAATTAAAATTATTTATTCAGAGCTAGGGGAAGGTGGTTAAATTCCTGCTGAAGTACTCTGTACATGCTAGAGCTTTCCACTGGGAGCAAGTCACACACCATCACTCATTTTTATTTTTTTTTTAATTCCTGAAAAAGATTAACTTTTCATATTAGATAAGCATTTGATAAAAATTTTTTCAGCCCCCAGAGCCAGGCTATAGCCCATTATAAGCCTTAAAGAGGCAACAGAAAATTCCAAAAGCGTGGGGAAACATAAGCAAGCCCAAAGCCAGCACTCCACCCACAACATGCCACCTCCACAGCATAAGTGGTGTGACCACAGCACAGGCAGGGAAGAGAGGGAGCACGGACAGTGTATGCAACACTCCAGTGCACAGGAGATAAGGACAAGTCCAGGGGGTGTTAAACAGCCATAAACTATGCTAAAACAAACAAACATGGAAACCAGATCAGCAGCCCTCACAAGTGCAGAGGCTTGCTACAGTGTACCTGAGGACAAGGATCTCTCAAGACTTGAGTGCCACCACAGAACATTTTGCATCCTGAAGCTCCAGATATTCCCCCAGGAGGCAAAGGGCACTTCTTCCTGCTGCCTTGAGAAGAGAGGATGAATCACCCAACGGTTAGCTACAGAAGCACTACCTGCCACCACTCACAAATCCCTATAAGATTGCTTTCAAATTAGGATGATTTATTTCGAAGTCTAAAACCCTAGAAGACAAAACCCGCTGTCGCTTTGGGATATATTCCAGCATGTTCCTCACTGAGATCTCTTAATACCTTTCATTGAACTAATTATAGGACAGGTCTTTAAATGATGCCTCATTCTGTTTATAGATTACTTCTGATCTCATCTGCAAGCAATGACCCAGTTTCAGTACAAAATGCCGCATCATAAAAACTTTCTCTAAGAAGCCACGCTGTAATTTCCGCTTGGAAGTTCACTCGTTATCTTTCTACTAGCTATTTGCTTTTACCTAAAGGTAAAAGGACTGTTTGGTTGCATGAGCAAAGAGCATTTAAATATATGACAAAAGATTGCCTTGATGTGGATAAGAAACAGTAAGGCAACACTTCTCTGCTCAAGGTGCTCTCAGGATTTCATGAAGTCAGGGGCAAAGGTCCCTCCATCCTCCTTCAAGGATCAGTAACAGCAAGCTACCATAAATCTCTTCCCAAAAGCCAAACATGCAAGGGAGGGAAAACAAAATAAAAGCAACCAAACAAAAAAACCCCACCACTCGAAGAAGCTATTGGCGACTAAACTACAAAGCCATGCATAACAAACAGTTTCCTTCTTGGCAGCAGTCTTCATTCATCTGCTAAGCAATCCTTTCAGAATTACTAGTGGCTTCACCAGCTGGTGCCTGTTCCAACTTGTATCACTGTTCATTCAGTCCCCAGCTGCTTTACCTATGTTACTCAGCCAATACTGGTGGTTGGCAAATGAAGCAGAAGAGCTGTCAAGCAAATCAGTCCCTTCAATATAACATCCAAACAGTCATGTCCATTTAGTTCACAATGGCTTTTGGTTCAATTTAACTCTAGGTAGTCAGCACACAAAAGTATCTCCTCTGTATCTAAAGCATTCCAGCTTAGCATCTCCTTCCCTGCCCAGCATCCTATTTCAGCTTATAGTCCCACAACAGCCTCTCATGATTCTTCTCTAGATTTTCAGTTCCCAGGTCCTTTCTGAATTAGATTGCAAACTGACATTCTTTGCAGTGAAAACATGCAGGTGGCACCATAGCTACAAGCCATTGCTGTATTAATCACTCAGACCAGCTCTTTTTCCAATACCATAACCTGGCTGCTCAGGCACCAGAACTGCTGCCCATTTCATGATCACATTCCAGCTGTGCCATTGCTGATGGTCAAACAGCTGCCTGCAGAATTCAAATCAAAATTTAAAGCAACAGAAAAAAACAGAAGTGACATCTGCCCACAACATGGTCCCCTGGCTCATGTACAGCACTTCTACCCAAAGGCATTTTCACATCGTGCCACCCTAGCTGTCCTGACTATCAGAGCTGTTCAAAAAAAGAATGTCCTTAACATACCACAGCAACACTATTTTCAGGATTAGCGCACAGAAAGTACAATTTTCTTAACTTATATTAAAGGAAATTACAGGTATGCCATGACAGCCAGTTTGGGTGGTATTTGGTAGTCTGAGGGATGGCATCTACACCTCTTGCTAAATGCTCCAAGAGCATAAAGCCTTGAACAGCAGCATTTAGATTCCTTCTCACCCCCACTCCTCCTGCATGAGAAAGAGACAACTTGAATCAATTTATTTCATTGCAGGCAGTGGGAACATTTTACTTGCCTACTTAATTTTATTGCAGGTCAACAAATGGCCTTGCACACTTGATGCAAAAGTTGGATGATGGAGGCATTCCCAAGAAGTCCAGAGTTTTGGACTTTAATCATATGCTTTACTCACTTTTGACCAGGTAGATTAGTATGTTAAGAAGTAATTAATAGTATTTTAATACTTCAGGAATTGACTCTTCATTGCCTTATGTAGTCAATTGTTTTATCCTCTGAAGAAATGAGTCCTAAATAATTCCTTTACCAGATTGAAGTGACCAGTAAATTGATCACTTTTAAAATTTGAGGGTATTTTTTTCAAATTTTAGTTTCCCAAACTTCCATTTTATTTAAGCCAGCACTTAAAAACAAGACACACACAAAACGAAAAAAAAGATGTCAAACAATAAATAAGTAGTAAATATTTTAAATGTCAATCCATGTGGTGACTGAAATATCTTACAGCTGCTAAACTGCACAGACAGGAGCAATCTCCCCTGTAGTATTCCAAGAACAATTCTTTTGAAGACTCAGTGTAAACATTTCTGTTCCAAGCAGAGACAGTTCAATCCAGAAAGAAATGTTATTTAAACTAAACAGCACTGAATTTGGCTAAAATTAAGGGTCCAGTGCTCCAGCTAGACCAGTCTGAAATATTCCTGTGGTTAGAGCCTGCTTCCTAAAACAAGACCTGCTTTGCTCCTTTATGTACAAGCTTAAATTTCAACAGGGAAGTACCAAAAGCACGTGCATGGCCAGAGAACTCCATATTCACATGGAATTCGGATGCAATTTGCTATTTCAGGTCTGATCTTACTTTCCCTCCAGTCCAAGACTTTTGTACAGGCATTTGTGAGAACCAAAACCTCCACAGGGACTCTGTGGGACTACACCAGCTGAAGCTGGAGATGCAAACAACTTGGCTGGGCTGGAACAACCACCTTCATGCAGTTCTTGAGCCAGAATCAAAACTGTTAGAAAATGATTGACTCTTCAGAAGAATGACATCACTTCTAAGAGCCCTGACTTTTGGGTCATTCCTGTCTGCTGCTATTGCACTTTTATGCAGGCCCATTAGCTGGCTGCAGCTTACCAAGGTTTGAAGTCTCTCTGCATAAGGAGATACAAGGACCACCTTTACCTAAGGACAGAGTGGGCACGGCCACAGCACCGCTGCAGAAGACCAGTTGCTAGGCCACCCTCCTTCAGTCTGGCAAGGGGCCTTGCTGCTGCCCATCAGAAAGTTGGTGTAGAGCCCTGGTTTCTCCACATCCATCTCATACTTGTCCCAGTACCAGGCCAGACCACAGGATAGGTCTTCTGGTAGTTTTGCACAGTAGTCTTACGTGGAGTGGAACAAGTGTACAATGCAGAGAGGGAGGATACACTCTATGGGGCACTATGGAGAACTAGTTAGGTAGGTAAGAGTAGTCATTAATGTCTCATTTTCATTTACAAAAGGCAGGCAGGAGACACACACATATGAAATAAACTCACTTTGCATAAATTGATACCATTGCTTGAAAAAATAACCATTACAATGGGGAGGGAAGCAACCACAGAAGTTAATCAAAAACATGCAGGAAACGCTGCTTTTAATGTCAAAGAAGCCAAAGACGGCAGATGGCTTGCACCAAGTATTAGGAAGGGGCTGGTAAATGAAGCATAACCTGGTCTCGGCCATGAGGAGAGAAGGAGAAACACAGAAATCCAGCTCTTGGGCCTTGCTTATGCCGGGAAGTACCATTACACCAGGAGCAATAGGTAGGAGAACAGCATCAGCACCTTCCCCAGACAGAGCTGCCTCAGTGGGAAGAGAAAAGTACCTTGGTTAAACCACTAATTCCACCATCAGTATTTATCTCTGGAGCACATTGGGGAGGAACACATATTTGTACTCTTTAAGCTATGAGATGCTATAAGGATAGAGAGAGGAAGCTCAAAACTCGCATTCTTCCCCCCTTCCCCTGGAAAGCACCTGATTTAACAGCCTCCTCAAAAAGAGCCTCTATTAAGCAGCATTTTCCTTTTAGGCTTATTAGCTCTGTCTGTATTTTATTGGTATACACGCACACCATATTGTTAATTAGGCACCATGACAGGCAGTTTGGGTGGTATTTGGTAGTCTGAGGGATGGCATCTACACCTCTTGCTAAATGCAACACCCTTTAGGTTTCACCACCTTCTTTGATCTCAGGCTGGCTATAGAACAAGAAAACCTTCAGTGGGTTGAAATCTCAGGGCTAGTCAATGCATGGCTTGTGACTCACATCCAGCCTACAAGTGCCAACAAATATGTTCTGTGTATTGTTAAGAGTGTATTCAGACCATAAATACACACTTTTGTATGCCTCTGTTGTGTATACAGAGCATATATAGTAATACACACAGTGTACTATATACAGAGTAAAAGAAAACAGACTGAACCACAGCAAACCAAGTACTAGTAAATAACCTGTCCCCTTCTGGAGAAATGCTTATGGCAACAAAAATTAAGAGCTTTTCACTCTTTTCAACTTGCAGAGACAGAAGTAGCAGCTGGTGAAGTTCGCAACTGGGAAGAATTACTGAGGGCCAGAGGGCACAAAAATGAAATGGTAAGATATGTTTTTCTTGTGCTGCCAAGCAGCTGAAGTTTGGTAGCAGAAGGAATTTTGTTTAATTGCCAATAGAAAATTATCTCAAGGGCAAACTATGACTACATAGATGCTATTAACTTTGTCCATGAGAGAAAGCAAGTGGGAAGTACAAGTCTGACGTTTGCAACTGAAGCCCCAACCCATTATGACTATCAGTGAGAAATATCTGATCTACAGGCAGGAGATATGATCCACACGAAGGCTAGATAACAAAACAAGACAGGGCTGCTTACCCATCCAGCTTTGTATCCAAATTCTCTTCGCAGATGAGGGAGTTGTGAAACAGGGCATTATATATGCCAGATAAAAAGTCTTTGATCTCTGCTCTGGCACTCTAACAAAGCATTCAGCATTTCTCTCTCTTACTTTACTAGGGAGACTTCTCTCTGGATGTTTGCCTGCTTACTGTTTGCATCTCTACCCAGAGGTAAATATACTATAATACACATCTAGGAATACATGGAAGTATTTATATGTGAACACAAAACCGACAAACCAAGAACCCTGGAACAAAACAAGATAAATACATGCTTTGCTTGGAATGTATTTCATCACAGCCCAAGGTTTGCAAGTACAAGTAATAGCCTTCAGATAAACCTCTATAGCTAAAAGAAATGTTGTCAAGATTTAGGTGTTTCAGGCCCACAAATACCTACTCCTAAAGTTTATTCTGCCCACATCCTTAAAAATACCCCAGCATTTCCATAATGTTAATGACGGTCTGGAATCTCATCCTTTAAAACCCCCAACTCCCCCCTTGCATCTATTTTTATATTTTGACTCATTGTATTCCTGGGCTTGGTACAGGCATAGCCAGGTGAGTGAAAGGACTGGGGCCTAGCAGCAGCATTTCTCCCTCAGTCTTTGCACATGCTCTGCCAAGCTCCAGCAGAGTTGGGTTTTCAACGTAACAGATTAGATATGATCTTCCCTATGAAACAGATACACTAGTATGTGCCAATGAGGGAGTGTGCTACAAGCTGTAGGGGCATCTCCCTCTAATTTCCTTGTCTGAGGTTTAATTTCAGCAATATTAATATCTCTGTGTGTGGTTCAAGACTCGTCTCTTTGACCAGAAGTGCCTCAGTTTTACCAGGCATTGCATTGGGTCAGGAGGATAGACTTCACTTGGAATTAGTCTCTCTCTCTTTTCTGGAAGTACAACTAGCATTTTTAGGGAAAACATTTCACATACTCCAGAGAACAGCGTGAACAATCTATTGCCACTCAAGGTGGCTCTTTCAGTAACCGAGTGCACCTGCAAGCACGTCAAGACATTTCAGTGACTACCCTCTTTCCCTCCCCTTCCCTCCCCCCCCCAAAAATAGGAGAGTTCAAATTCAGTGTTCCTGAACAAGCGACTGGGATTGCAAATGGCCCCCTACCTTCTCCAAAATACTTCCCCACATAGGCAAGACATGAGCCTGTAAGGAACCACACAATGCTACCTTATAAGGGTAACACATTTCAGTTTGAGCTCGTAAGTACTCAAAGCCTATTACCTTGTTTCTAACACTGGAAAATTTTGCTGCTTATTACCGTCTACTATTAAACTACTTTTTTCTACTGTCAGAACTGCACTAATATCACTAGAGTGAACCCGAGACACACGCAAGCCCCTTTTTCACAAGGCACAAACTCTACATTGCCTACCAGCATCCCAGATTCATCCCATACAAGCAATCTATAATTAAGAAATTATCCTTGATGACCTTTGGTGGGGAAAGAAGGTAGGAACAAAAATGCCCAGTCCTTACAAGCTTCCCTGCACCCCACTTAGGATAGTAAAGCAGCAGTGTTTTTCATTATAAGACTCTTGCAGATTGATTAAGTTAGCACACTCAACTTCACCTTGACAGCCTTCAACATCTGAGCAATACTTAAAACACACAATTAAAAAAGAAATCCACAAAATAAACTCATTTCCCTTTACATTTGAGTCTTACTCAATTACAAGCAAAATCTGCACACCAAGACACATTTTTTTTTCCAAGGCAAAGAAGTGCACCTTCCACATGCAAAGCTTACCAGGTAGATGAGATGAGCACTACTCTCTCTGCTTCACGCACCACAGCAGCAGCTGCCACCATCCCTGTTGCTCGCTGCATGGCTGCTTCAGTCATCCAGCCTAGAAGCTCCCTGCTTCCACGCCCCCTGGTACATCAACAGTCTCAGCAAGAAACCAAACACAGCATCACCAACCTTCAGCACAACTTCATTCTTCTTCACAAGGCTAGCTTTCATAACAGCACTCATTTGACTTGTACCCAGAAGTCTGTTCTTCCCATCTACAAAGTACCTCATGCAGCTGTAGGCTCTGTTAAAGAACTCATTACAGCCACATTTTAGTCACCTGTTTTAGTCCCAGGCAACTTCAGCAAAGCCTCCTTTTTTGTCTCCTGTTGTCCTGGTTTCACCAGCTGAAAGCAGTATAGGGCAGGGTGGGTTGAACCCCATGGGTTTTTGTGGAGACATCACAAGTGTTACAAGGTTTGTACACCGTTCTGTGCAGGAAAGGAACTGTTATGCTAGGCTCAGGTATGCTAAGCATTACTGTCCTTCCTCTTCAGAAAAAGAATAAAGATACAAAAAGTAAATAGATGCACTGCTAAAACCACTATCAAATTTAGAAGTGACCGCAACCAGGACATAGGATCTTTCTCCCTCTTTCGTTCATTAAGGAAATGCTTATTGCCCAGTTTTCTGAATAGATCTACAAGTTTTGTTGATTTTGAGATTATTTTTTCTTCATCCAGATGCAACCATGTACGTTGCGAGCACTCTCACTCCTAATGGCATCCTGTGGACAGGACTCTTCTCACCAGAAAGCTCTTCTAGAGGTTCACTTCTTCCAGGGTTTACCTAACACCTGCTGAAGTTGCCTCAGGCACACCCATCTTCTCCCCGTGCTTATCTAACCATGGTCAGTCATAACTGCAGTCTGCTTTCAGAGGTGGCCTTGCCTCAGAGAGCCTCTGCTGAGAACGGCCTTACTCAGCTCCCCAAGCCCAAACAGCTCAGAGATGGGTGTCAGTCTTCTCCCTCCCCTTCCTCAGCTGGCAGCGGCCCTTCTACGTGCGCTGGGTACAGCTGATGACTGTTCCTCATTGTGGAATGAGCATGCATAACGAGGCATGAGTATGCCCCATTGCAGGGCTGAGGTGACGTCCTTGGGGAGTGCAGGGCTGTAAGGGTACAGTAGAGTGGAGGCTGAGCTTTACTAAGAAGAAAATAAGCCCCTTGCTTGGATACTGTTGTAATTCAGGTCCCCCCTGAGAAGCAAAACCTGGTCACCAACTGATACAGTCTGAAAATGGCTAAGCTCTCAACACAGCAAGCAGAGTCTCCTTCTGCTGACAACCAGAAATAGCACTGGGGATACATGTTTTTTCCAGCTAAAAGCTTACATTACTGGGCAAAAGTGGGCTGGGATTTTCAGCTGAAAAATCTGAAAACCTAGGGAAAGCCGATTTTTGGTTAGTAGAGTTGTAATTCAAGACAGTTGTTTGGCTCTGCATTTTAGTTCTCTGAATTACACTTTTCCTTCTGCTTTTATGTCTGTCTGGATGGACACAATGTCACGTTTGATGTCACAAGCCTCAAACCAGACGCTGATTAATATGGTAAGAGAGGCTTGGAGCACATAAGAAGCTTGAGTCCTGATTGATGACACTGTCTTGAAGGGGGAACTGGGACTCTCTTTGGTCTTTAGCCCAATATATGCACAATGCTGGTGCAGGCCTAGAGCACAGGAATGACCACAGCGCTTCCAAGAATATTTATTTCCATATTCAGTCTGATCACTTACCCCTTATGCTTCATGGAACTTTGGCCATTAAAACAGTGCGTTTCATATTCTCTTCCTGGCTTAATTGCAAACTCAGGCTGCTTTTGTTCTGCTCCCTGCTGGGGATGAAAGTTTTCCATTCAAATTAATTCAACTAACTTGGAAGAATTTATAAAAGTAATTAGTATCAAAGTTATAAAATGAGCACTGTGTGTAAGTGAGATGTATCTGGCTTCCTGCCCTGCCTATCTGCCTGTCTGTTCACCAGCAGGCTACCCTCACCCCAATTCTTGCATGTACTGGAATTGGCTGGTAAGATTGGTAATATCTCTGCTCAGTGTCCGGGCCACCTGTACAAACCAGCTGTCTCCCTGAGACCTTTGAAAAGTCATTTAGTTAAAGTGGGAATGACAGACCTTCTTTCTGGGGTGCTGGGAGAATATGAGTACCAATATGAATACCAAATATGACTGTGAATACCAAAGAGTATGAGAGACCTAGGGACAGGCGTTAGCAAGAGTCCTGTGTGGAAGCAGAAAAGGGCTTGGTTTTGGTCAAATCCTCTGCAAGATGTTCCAGGGGAAAGGAGATGGGGCCTCCAGTACATTATTCACAAATCAGGAGCCACAATCGGATAGGTGAGCAACAGGAGTTGGGGGAGACCAAACTCACCCAGTATGTTTCTCTCACCGATATAACACCTTTTTCAGACTTCTCCTTTTTTCAGCCAGACTTCTTACAAAACCAAGACTTGCTTAATCATGCCTGCCTGTCTCACTTTCCTTTATCCATTTCTCCCCTTGTGAACTGGCCGATTAATTAAAATCAGATCTGACACTTGATCTCTAAGACTAAGATCCCCAGAAGCTGGGAGACAAATGACCAGTTCAAGCAGTCCCCACACTGACAAAATGAAGGCAACTTGTACACAGTAACATCTGTCCTACTGCACAGCTGGCTGGGCACTGAGCACCCAGGGCCCTCAGTCCTGGCACAGCACATGCTGCCTTCTGCCTAGCTGGGAGGAAGAGGGCATGGGGCAGAAGAAGGGGGAAGAAGAAGAAAGGCAATAATGATGTGATAAAGCCAAATTATAGGAAATCTGGTGCCCTTAGTTCTTCTGGGCACTGAGAATGCTGTCTGTTTTTTATTCCAGGTCAACCAGACACAACATGCCATGCATTTGTTGGAGAAACTGTAATTTTGCCTTGCACCACTATCTCTCCTGGAGAGCTGATCCTTTCCAACTCAATACTTTACTGGCAGATAGAGCACACTGTCTTAGTGCACTTTTTTTACAAGGGGCAGGACTGTCTGGATCGCCAGGAGAAACGTTACTATGGCAGAACTAGTCTTTTTTTGGACCAGATGAGACATGGCAACTTTTCCTTAAAGCTCTCCAATGTCCAGTTACTGGACACAGCTGAATATGATTGTATCTACAGACAGACTGGGGATCATCCCAACAAAATACAGAAATCTAAAATTAATCTTATTGTATCAGGTAAGATACTTTTTTGGTTCAGAGGGAGGGAGTTGAGGGCAGCATTTCTTGTTGACAAGCTGTTTACGGCCATCGACTGAGATGACTTCTAATTTATAAAACAAACCTTCACTCAGTTTCACTCTATTCCTTGCTTTTGTTGGAAGAGTAAGTAAGAAGGGGAAAATAATTTCATCTTCGTTAAGGTTCAGCACAGCATATCCACAGAAGTAGCAGGACGCCTGAAGGCCAGCTGCCTGCCTCTTGCCTCTCCCTTCACAGGAGACAACAATGAATAATGTGATTTCCCCAACTTTTAAGATTATTTTGGTTATTTATGGTTATTTATGAGTTTGTGCTGTCCTGAATCCACCTTGTCCCAAAGGAACAGGAGAGTTTATTTAATTATTTGCACTTGGGTCTGTGAAGCAAGATTAGTTTCATCTCTGGCAATTGGATCCAAAGTCCAGGTCATACAACCTTTCAGATGGAAGACAGGCAGTTGCTAATTATCTTTTCCCTTCCAACTGGAAAATCTGGGTTTTGTGGCAAGGCTGGACACTTGCAAAAACAATTATTATTTTCTTCCTTACAAAATGAGTGAGACCATAGCACATGCTTCAATAACGGCAAACAACTAAGC
The DNA here is from genome assembly GCA_013400055.1 of Nycticryphes semicollaris. Taxonomy (NCBI): domain Eukaryota; kingdom Metazoa; phylum Chordata; class Aves; order Charadriiformes; family Rostratulidae; genus Nycticryphes; species Nycticryphes semicollaris. Next base: position 900,021 of record VXBJ01006365.1, read on the forward strand.
TAACATGTTTGAAGTACTACAAGCATGGCCAGAGAATGATGGGGCATTGAGTTTGACCAGCTGACTAACTGAAAAAGCAAATTAATAAAGGGAGATGGAGGTCAAAACAAATCATAGGTTTTTAAGGTATTTTCCTTGAGTACATCAGCTGGAAACTTTCATTATGGTCAACAACATACATGTAATTCTGCTTAAAATAGAAAAACAAAATGTTTTCAAGTAATATCACCCCTTAAATATCTTTGGCTTAGTGTACCTAATTCTCAAGAGAAAAATGTTTTTAAAACATAAAGCAACAAACTTTTGTTCAGAAAAATTCAAAGTTAAGTGTTTTGCAGTTTACAAAATGAAAAAAAATTGTTTTGAAAATGCAGAATCAAAACGTGATCATATTTAAAGTTTCAATTTGCTTGACAAATATATTCTTTCTCAGAAAAAAATCCCCACTAACCTTTAGATCAACTATCAGTACCCGTTTTCTGTTCTAAGCTCAAACAAATAACATTGATTTTTCTGGTTTTTTCCAGCTCCACCTAACATTGAGGAGGCACCTTCCCCTTCTGGTAAGGCAACATTCCTTAGCCTGCTAAGTGTCTAGGTGATTATTCAGTGCTTTAATTTGAATTTGCAAGATTAATAAAATATGCTGAATAGAGAAAGTACAAAAGATTTATGGTGCTTGTTCTCTCCTACTAAGTTTAGCAAAATATCACTGTCCCAGACAGGGGAAAATATCTTCACCACTAAGACAGACCTAGACCACAGAAAGAAGAATACTGAAGTGCCAGTGGTGACTAGTCCATAAAGCTTAAAGCTACTCCCTATTATGGGCACCATAAAAGACAATACAAACCAAGTAACGTGGAAGCCATTCCATTATGCGATTTAAGGCCTTTGTAAATTATCTTGGTATGAATGAACTACCAGACCAAGAGATTTGGGGGTCCTTTTGGGTAAATAAGGTAATAAATATTCTAAAAATGCATGATTAATGATTTCACGTAAGCTCTTCTGGGAAAATTAAAGTAGATCTCATCCAAAGGCAATTCTGAAGTACAGTGCAGATACTAACGTCAAGGTTTAATCAGTTACAGAGAAGTAAGGGTCATTACATTAAGGTCATTTTTAAACACTTCTGGAGCGAATACAATAGAGAAGGGCTGTCCCGCTCTGACGTGCCATCATCAGTAAATTCTCCCGTAAAAATCCTGCTTGTAAACCAAATTATTCTATTAACTCTACAAAATCTTGAATCAGTATCAAACCTGTAACATTTTGTCACATAAAAATTGATAGCTGCAATTTGTATTTTACTCACTGTAGCTGAAAGATATAATCCATTACATGACAATAATTATATTGCAGTTAACGTAATAAGTTATGTCAGCCACAATATGATATTATGGCCAGATTAATCAGCAATAAACTCAAAGAGAAATCTTCAAGTGTTTTATCTCATGACCACTCAGAAGAAATCAGCTCTGTACTTCATGAGCAATAAACAACTTGAAAAAATTACAGGAAATACCCTTTTTAGACCTAAGATAGCTCCTCCATCTGGCTTACAGGTCTTTAAAAAACATGAAGTTAAATTCAATATGGTGTCATGTGCCTTCAGTGACACAATACCAAACTATAACATTATAAAAGCAAACAGAAGAGGAGCTAGAATATCTTTACCTGATACCTTCCACAAAACCCAAGAAATTATCCAGGATCAAATGGAAGTTTCTCAAAACGAAAATATAAGTAGGCTGTATTTAAAGGAGAGAGTTGTATATATGTTTGCCTCAGCCAAAAAACTTTCTGACAACTATTCTTCAATATAAACTACATCTTACCACAAAGAGTTATTTTCACTGGGAAAAAAAAAAAAAAAAAACGTAACTGGGACAAGGGAGAGTGCTTCAACTTTACTTACAGGAGAACAAACTGAATCGCACACTTTAGTCACCTGAAAGTTCTTGTACTGCTGGATTTTGAGGGACTTGGGGATGGAGAAAAGGAAAAAAAAAAGCTTAGTTTTTGAAACATAATTTTTTGCAAAAAGGAAAAAATATTTCCTTTTGTCAACTTTTTTTAAAGAAAAGCATTGGCCACAGCTCCCTTTTTTTTTATTTTCAGCAATTTCTTAAGAAAGGGAGGAAAAGAATCTATTTTGGAATAGTTGTTATTTTGGAAGGGACTTAGAAAAATTAAATCACCTGCTGAGAACAAAGACACTGTATGCAGAAATAGTTCTCACACTTTGCAGTCATCACCACCAGGTCAGCAGATATTTATTGTTTTATATAAAACAGAAACAGTCTTTATCTATTTCACTTCTGCTTCATTTCAGTTTGGTGTTTTGCTGGATTGATTGTTTGATTGTTTTTCCTAATTATTTTAAAGAGCCTAATTATACTGTCACTCTAGGTTTCTTGTGAGACTGCTTCTGGGCCAATCAAAAATTGGTTTAATTTTTTTCTGGGAAAAATGAAAGTGCCTAGGGCTGCAAGAGTTCACAAGGGACCAGTAGTCTTGCTATAAACCTACATTTATTTTAAAGCATTACCGAGGACTACCCGATGTTTACTTGCTCTTGACATGTTAATACCGCATATTCCTTCTAGGAAGAGGGGGAGGAAGCACCCCTACTAGTGATAAGTTAAACTGCAGCAACACACTGAAAGCTGGTATCACAGCAATAGGAACAGTCTAAGAATTGGTACAGAAAACTATATACAGCCTGATCTTCCCAGAGAAGGACTTGGACCTAAGCAATAGAGAATTTTTCCTGTAAGTGTTTAAGTCAGGGGTACGAAATCTTTTTTGACTTGTGTACTACAACCAGCACGGGCTGCAGGTACCATTGGTGCCAAGGATAATCTGTGCCCCGTGTCCACGTTGTGGTACACAATGCTGCTACCACCTAAGCGTCTGTAACCTAGATTTTTTAATACTCATTATCATTGTTTATGGACTCTTAATCACAACGCTTACCTCAGGCCCCAAGTAGGTAGAACGAAAATGTGTTTTATACTCTTTTAGTTGTTGCTGTTCTACCAGGATTTTTGCAGAATCACAGAAGTGTCAGAGTTGGAAGGAACCTCTAGAGAGCATCTAGTCCAGCTCCCCTGGTATTGACCTCTGGGGGACACCACTGGTTACAGGCCTCCAATTTGACCTGCTCCATTAATTACAACCCTCTGAGTCCTGTCACACAGCCAGTTCTCAATCCACCTCACTGCCCCCTCGTCTAGACCACACTTCCTTAATTTCCTAATTTTCCTAATTTTAAACAAGTACTCTCAGTCATCCAGAAAAGGAAGTTGTATTCATTGTTGCTGAGGGTTTTTGCCTTCCCTGTGAAAGAGAAAAAAAATTATTTGTCACAGTACTTGAGAATCTTTTTTCTGGATGGTAAACACACATACAAAAAAGGAGAATTTCAAAAATGAGCCAAATTCCACAAGATTTTACAAACAATCTTCCATCAATGAATTCATGTAAAATATATCTCACAAACTCCAAATACACTTCTTGTCAAGCCACCAGTTACATGCCAACTTTGTGTTTTTTAATTTTTCAGCACACAGTCAGATTTCTTCCAGAAGCTTTGCTGATGCACCGTTTCTGGCTACGCTTCCCCTCTCTTTCCACCTCCTGGTCTCACTGGGGGTTTGGCACTTGTAACTGGGGAACAGAAGAATCGTTGGGAAGTTCTCCTCACCAGAGGACCTCACTGGGCAACACAGCTCTGTAGGGTTAGCATGACATCTGTTCCAGAACCAACGGGAAAGAATCATCAACAGCTGAAAACAGACCTATGTGTTTATGTCCCGCATTCTGGTGTTCCGCAAAACCAAAGGCAGCAAAATTCAGAGATGGCATGTCTATTTTTTCATTTGTTTCTGGGAGCCCAGTTTTATTGCTGCCAGTATGAACATTTTGTTTTGTTTTTTGTTGGTTTGCTTTAATGACAGGATAAAAGATTCACAAAACTATAAGGTCACATAATTGACCCTACAGATATCTTTTGCCTAAGACCTCATCTGCTGTCCTTCAAGAGAACCAAAAGGAGGAGAAGTGGTAATTACCCTCTGTGTCAAATAAAAACTGGAAGTAGGAACCTCTTGCGTTTTGTGAAACATAAAGATGGAAACCTTGTGAATCTTGAGCCTGTGGAACTTCAGCTTCTATTTTCACTCTTAAGCGTCATTGGCTCTCAGTTACAACTTTTTTTTCCACAAGCAGTGTAGTAGTTCTTCAGCAGAAGGATGAGGCTGACTGAGAAAGATGATGGAAGTTCATAAAACATTGACATAGAGGAAGGAAGTGAGGTATTATTACAAAATCCATTTCTAAAAAAGCCAAAAGCTTTAAAATTCGGTATTGTCTTTTCTTGTCCTTAAATGCAGCAAGGTAAATGCGATCATCAGCCAAAATCTGGATTCTTAAGCTAAAACTGTGCAATAAGAAATTGTTACTGTGACAATGTTACTTCTTTAAAAATGGCCCCTTTGGAGGAAAAAAGAATTTAAACCTGATCAGAATAATTGTAACTGATACCTATGCAAACTAAACGAGTTTAATTCTGGAAATGTTGGATTCAGGTAGCACAGACGACCCGTGTAAAACTAAGACTGGAAAGATCCTGTGTACCAACAGCATCAAGAAAGTGCAGAAGTTTCATTTCAGGCCAGAGCTGCTGCAACCGCTTTATTACAGAACTGAGAAGAACTCCTCACCCAGGCAGGTGAACAGTGGTGACTGCAATGCACTTCTCCTGGCTGAGCCCTCAGGCAGAGGGAAGTAACTCATCAGGACACACATAAAGTTGTTTTGATTTGGAACAGTTCCACTCTCTTTCCAAAGGAAAGACGGGATTGTTTTTGCAAGGAAAGGAAGAGAATAAAATAGAGTTTAAAATGGTATCCATTGAGGTAAAGGAGATAGTTACCTTTGACCTTCTTAACAAAGGGCCCTTTCTCTATGGTGGGGAAAAGAGAAAATGCCACGCACAGCCTCTGCTGCTGCTGCAGTGAAGCTCAGCTGGTACTTCGGCTACCCTGGGTGCAGAGCAGCTTAGCTAACAGCTGGGGCCACACTTCACAGAAGGATTTGAATGTAAGAACTGTATGTACTGTGATTGTCTTCTTATGTCCTACCCTCCAATTGTTTGTCTGAGATTCCATGTATTCTTCAAAACAACAGTTGATTAAAATAAAAACTTTTAAAAAAATAAACCCAACCTGATGAGAGTAATTGCTTGGTCTCTAAGAAATCTTTATTTGTACTCCAGTTGTTCCTGCAGTTAAGTGAGAACTACCTGGTAGTAACTAGGCTAGGCTCCCTGTGCAATCAGAAAGTCCGAGAGGTGGAATTTATACTGGGTCTGTCAGTCCCAAAAGCCTGAAATGCTTGCCTTCATCTCAGGGACATATGACTTGTAAAAATCTAATAGACCTTTAAGCAGTCCTCCACTTTTCAAAAGGTGTTGAGGCACACGAACAACACGAGCACCTCCACTCACCCGCGCAAGCTGTGACTATACAAGCGCAAAAAATTCTTGGGCAAGCAAATGAATACTTACTTACTTAAATACCTTTATGAGGGCATGGAGGGCTAAACCAGAGCCTCACTGCTGTGGAAAGAGACAGCCCAGCTGTAGACTGAAGAGCAGACACTGTGCTGGCTGGTGCCTGTGAAGAATACACAATTCCCACAGCCGTCTGCCTTTTTCACCCTCAGAAGAGATTCTCCCCGCCTGTGCAAACTTGTATGAATCACAGTAAGTACGTGAGCAGATGAAGACAGAAGGAATGAAGGGGGGGTGGGAGCAGAAGACTGGATGACCTCTAAATGTTGCTTACAACCCTACTTTTTTATGACTCAGATTTGCAGCAGCACTTGGGATTTTTAAACGCCTCTGTTTATTATATTTTCCCTGAGCTGTAGTTAATGCCATTCCCAGCAGTAATATATGACCACCGTTCCACTTTCCTGGGAGACTGCAAGGGAAGGTTTGAATGACTAGCAGACCTTGATTTGTCCTTCCTTGCCTGGGTGATGACACAGCAAACATATGTCTTAAACTTCACTCAACAAGCAGAACATGAGCAGCACATACTTCTTGCTTTCTCCAGAGTTTCGGCATGAAGGAGAGGGGTAGCTTTGAAAAACTAAGGAGCACAATAACAATTCACACATTTAAGAAGGAGGAATCTCCACTTCTCTCACTTGTAGTACCTTAGGGGCCCACACCTGCATATTTCATATGGCTAGAGCATAGGCTGATAATCTGCTACATGAGAGAAATTCTTTAGAGATCCTCATACATTATTCTTGCCAAAGAATGGCTGTAAAAGCAAGTTCATTTTTTCACGTTTGACAGTGATGCTGGTAAGAGACAAAAAGGAGTTAACTCATCTTGTAGTTTATCTATGTTTAGAGTGAGGCCACTTTAGCTGGTTAATGCTTTCCGATGAGCTCCTTTCAGTTCCATGTGATGTGGGAGAAATAGCTCAGGCAATAAAGGAATGGAATACATTTGATACAGAATTTTCACTGTTATGTCAGATACCACTCACATAGCATGACACTCAGCAGCTGAACAGGGGGTAATGAAAAATACTGAAAACAAGCATGGAAGGTGATTATTTTTAAAAATCATAGAATCACAGAATGGTCCAGGCCAGAAGGGACCTCCAAATGTCATCTACTCCGACCTCCCCACAGCCAGCAGAGACCCCCTCCAACTAGGCCAGGCTGCCCAGGGCCTCGTCGAGCCTCACCTTGAATATCTCCAGGGAAGGGGCCTCAACCACCTCCCTGAGCAACCTGTTCCAGTGCTCCACCACCCTCATAGTAAAGAACCTATTCCTAATATCCAGTCTAAATCTGCTCCAGCTTGAAGCCATTGCCCCTCACCCTGTCACTGCAGGCGTTTGTAAACAGACTCTCCCCAGCCTTCCTGTAGGCGCCCTTCAGGTACCGGAAGGCTGCTACTAGGTCTCCCTGGACCCTCCTCTTCTCCAGGCTGAACAACCCCAGCTCCCTCAGCCTGTCCTCATAGCAAAGGTGTTCCAACCCCCTGATCATTTTTGTGGCCCTCCTCCGGACCCGCTCCATCAGGTCCATGTCCTTCCTATCTTGAGGGCAATCATATTGCTATGGGTAATGCAATCCTCATTGCAACTTCTGTTTCAACTTCTGTGATTATCCAAATTTAGTCCCTCTCTTTCTCTCTCTCTGTTTCAGCAGAAATTCTGACCACCACTGAAATCACCTTGGAAAAGATAACCAAATATCAGTTCCTTAACTCTTCTGAGGGCTAAGGCTGACCCATACAACAGGCAAGTTTTCTCTCAGCCGCTTCAAGCCATGGGAAGGAAGAAAACAAGCTCAAATAAAATCCTCAAGCCTTGAAATGAAGGCAACTCTCAATTGTTTGCAGATGGAAGCTCCCACTCTAAAAAAAAATAAAATAAATATGTAGGTATACAGACACATATAAGATACTGTTAGCTTGAAAGCACACAGACCCTTCAAGAAGCAGTGTTTCCTTCCAGGAATATTGCTTAGAGTAATAAAGCTCCCTCCCCTATAAATCTTGGGTTTAGGCCACCTTGGCTATAATAGCATTATTATTTACAAACAAAACAAGACAAAACAAAGCAAACCCCCACCCCCACAAATAACAAAAAGATCCCAGCCACTGTCTACTTTTATGACTTTGTACTACACTTTTCCTCATTTTTCAGGGATAATTATATCACAGGAAGGCTTTAGAGCTTAGTGTAAGTACATTTGACGCTATGCTTTCAGGGGAATAAATAAGAAATCACCAAGGTGAAGAAATGAGACTTAAAAAGACAGTGGGACAAAAGCATTCACTACGATAGAACTGGATTTCCTATTTATTTTTGTTACACAAGTAGGAAGCACCATTTGCTTGATTCCCTCGGTGCCAGAAAAAGTCAACCTAGCAATGCCATACAGAAAACAACAGCTGGAGTATTGTGCCTGGGTAAGTGACAACCTGCATGGAACATTGTTCACCAAGTGCCCCCTGCTGGCACTGTATTCACCCCAAACGTACCTCCATGACAGCCACAAACGAAAAGCTCCAATCTCAATCCCCAACTCTCACTTCTGCTTTTAGAAGAAAAAGGCAGTGCTGTCAAATCTGTGAACACTGAAACAGTCTGCAGGGAAACATTTCGTAAGAGGGTTGTTGCCTGTGAGCATCAGTGAGAGCAGAACGGGGCTGGCAGAAACACAACTGAGAAGTAACAACCCTTCCCCACAGCCCACAAGTTCACCCCATCCCGACTAGAAAACCAACACAAGCAGGAGGGGTATTTATTACCACTCCCTTTCAATAGGGCAAAATTTTCAGATGCTTTCTGACAGTGAGAACTGGCAGGGTCCATAAGCCAGATACTGCGTGCCTCCTTGTGGAGGCTTGAAGAATACATGCTCTTTCACCTGTTATTACTGATAGCCTTTAACAAAACCTTAATCGTAAACTTATATCCACTTGGCTGAAACTAGCAAAACACTCAGCAGCTCCAAAGAGGGGATGGGGAAGGGGAAAGGGGGAAAGAGGGAAAGAAAGAGGGAAAGAAAGAGGGAAAGAAAGAGGGAAAGAAAGAGGGAAAGAAAGAGGGAAAGAAAGAGGGAAAGAAAGAGGGAAAGAGAAGGTCCATCTTGGCAGACAAATGCCTCTATTAATCTCTAAATGCATACAGGATTTCCCTCCAAATTTACACTGGCTAAAAGCCAAGATAACATTCTTACAGCTCCCACCAAATGTAAAACATCTTCTTTTAAAAAATGTGTGTAGCAAAGGTTTGTACTCTACACATTACTCTGAAATTAGAGAGAAGAATAATAATTAAAAAGGCAATTCTGGTGCATGATTCTTTCTCCCTTAAAAGACTTCTCTCTGAATGAGGGCAAAAAAGATGCTATAGAATACGATTGCTTCTGAAAATAAAATTTTGTCCGTGCATACCTGTTTGTCTCATCCCCACCAAATGCCCAAGCTCCCGGCACTGACAAGGCTGGATGGGCAGCCTGCTTTTTCAATCACGCTGAAAACCATCGCAGGCACTGAGGAGGAGCTGGTTCCTGAGTTACTCTCGTTCCAGTCACTGGTTGAGACCGTCATTTTATAGTACTGCTGCTCTTTAGCAGCTGAGATGTCATGTCAACTAGGTGAGCTATTCAGTTTCCATACTCGATTCTAAGCATGTGCTACCGTGATAATAGAACCTGGGAGCCACCAGACTGGGGATCCACATGACCACCACTGCGTCTGCTTAGAAAGATGCAGAGCAGGTTTTTAGTACTCTTCATGATTTGGCTATCTGGATTCAAGAAAGAATGTCAGAGGGCTGTAAAAAGAGGCAACATCTGGATGATCTAGCAAACAACTTGCAACAGCTGGTCACTGCATGATAAAAGCAACTTCTTCAACAAAACCATCTTTTTCCTCAGGACACCCAAATCTAAGATTCAGAATTTAAGAAAGCTTTATGCCAGCACAGCTGTACTTACTAGAAGCTGCAGGTAGGAGAAACCCTAAGTACGTACACGCAACCTGCTGTGGCGAGAGGAGCTAATGGCAAGACTTAACTCAGTCCCTGGCGGGAAGAGTTGAGCTCAATTTAGATGAGCCTTAAAGCAGAAGATGGTACCATTAACGCAGGCAGCAGCAGCAGCAGCAGCTCTCCCTCTGCTCCAGGGATTTCAGTACCACCTGTTTCATGATACCTTCTTAGATCACCAAACTCCCGCAGATGTAAAAAAAGTCATATATTTTAAAATGTTGTTACTTTTTATATGAACAATGACCTTCCACACTCTGTGTAAAAAATTTGTATTATAAACGTCCACTTATGTACAAGCAAAGCTTATGGAGGAAAGTGTTTGCAGCGAATTACATAGTGGCAGCGTTTTAAATTCTGTTTCAACTTGATACTGAAAATTTCATGAAGAATTTGATGCACCAGCAAAAATAGTTTCAGAGTACGCCCAATATCCACTCTATGAACCATGCTCCTTACCATGACAGCCTGGTTTCTGTGTGTGATTTCTTTCTGACCACACTGGAGTTGGGGATCGGCACAAGGGAGCTTAATGAAATCCCCAACGAAAACAGTGCCATCTTTGAAGTAAAATCTCAGATCTTCTAAATCCAAACATGATTTTTTTTTAGTGACAAAAACAATTAATCATATACTAAGAGGCTCCAGAAGCTAAAACGTTTATTCTGTGAACACTGATTGAGCAAGCTGAGCACGTCAACCTCTCACATTCAAGCTTCATTTCTCCTCTTTGTTCCCCTCCATGAAAAAATATCATTCCACAGCACTAGCAAGTCTTCAGCCACAGACAGTGTTTATCACACTCCAGCCCAGTCTAAGGCTTGTAGACTTCATTTATAAAGCACACAATTCTCCCCTAAATGTACAGGTTCTCTTCAGCGCGTGTCATGTAAAAGGAGCGTTAATACAAGGCAAGGGGTGTCATTTTACTTGCTTGTTTGTTTTCATCCAAGAAATGTTGATTCCTGCTGAACAGAAAGGTAACAAATAACTTGGAAGGTAGAGGAAGAAGATTATGCTGGATTCTATATGGAAAAAACGTCCCGAAGACGTGAATTGAAAAGTAGAAAGACTGCTAGAACGTATCAACCAGTGTAAGTTATCAAAGGCAGCTGTCAAACAAAAGTGAAGGGACAAGGATGAGATAAAGGCAGAAATTAATTTATTTAGACATTATTCCAGACATTCAATAATCTTTCTTTGGAAAAAGCTTTATTACTCTGAAGCAGGGAAAGCAAAGATAATTTGAGATTGTTTTTCCCATCCACAACTAGTCATGCAACTACCTTAACATGGATATTATCCTTAAAAGTTGTGCGTCACATCAGCGGGTATTTTCTCTTTCATTTCAAGACCTTTTTAACAATAATGGGCCAATGGATTAATTTTTCAAAGTGCTAGTGTTGTGACAGTTAGGATGTATCCTGCTGCTGACTGATATTCAGAGTGGCTCGTTTGAGAAAACAGGATTCTTTGAAATGGAAAAACAAAACACTGATCTTTTAATTAATACCAAACTAAATTAAAATGTGGTTGATGTCTATTCCCTTGAAGGCTGATCCTGGCTTCTAGTTCACAGATGCAGACCTGAGCACATAAACTTTGAACCACCCACTAATTCCTCTCTACTTCCATTCCTCATCCCCCAGATACGCTGCCACTGCATCTGCTATATCCTTACAACACATCTGCCCTCAGGTTCTGAAAAGGGCCTTTGGTCTCTTTTTGCCCCCACAGAAAAGATTTGACTCTGGTGCATTGGGAGGACTGATTTCAGAATGTGTCCGCGCAGTTCTCTCCAGCTGAAAAAGCTCAAGATAATGTTCTACATCTGAGGCCAGACTGCTTGTGCTCTGAAAGCCCTCCTGCAGGCCCCTCTCTCAGAAAGGGCACGGAAAACCCTGCAGCTGGGAACCAATCAGTTTCAAATCAGCATCCACTACAGCGTGAACAGGACAAGCAGGTGAAAATGTTTCCATTGGTCCATGTTATACCCGATACTACACCCTAAATTTAAACATTTCCAATTCCTTTTTTATTTGCCAGTTAATTTTAGCACATTCTTTACCATGGCCCCAATGCCATCGAAGATATTATGTAATGCTGTTTCGCACATAAACGCTGGGGTAGTCACCACCTTGTTTTTTGTATCCACATGAGCTTCGTAGAAGGGAGTTAAGGAAAACACAGCCTATGTCCCACCTGCAGATGCTGTCTGCAAAAGAAACCATCACTGACAAAACCTCACAACTCCACTATCCTATAAAAAAGCATCTCCAAATGTATTCTACCATCCAGCTGTAAAGACAGCTGCAACCTGTAATCCAAGGTACTAGAAGATACATCTGCCAGAAACACAAACACTGTGAGAGCAATATGTGGGAATGCTCAGAAACACAAGGAAACCTAAGAAATTTACTGACAGTAATAAAATGTCTCTGAGTGCAGTTTGATTACAGCACCAGCCTTCAGGAAAAGGGAAAAAAAAAAGATACCTGAGAGAGAACAGGCTGATAGTAACACATGTCAGTTTTATGTGCAAATTCACTCAGTGGTTACTGCATTACCTGGTCTCCAAGGGAGTTCCACGGCAATGACTGAGAATGACTTTTAACTACACAGCTGTGTAGAGAAGGCCACGTTTCTAATTGTGCACTGTATTCCATGCTATCTGCTGGGCACTGTAGATTCCCACTCAGCCATAAGTGGAAGAGCAAAGGTCCTGCAACTGTAATGACGCGTTACTAAACTGTCTCTCAACGTGGAAATTAACAGGAAAAGGATATAGTTACTTCTTTCACACAATGCTTTCCACCCAGTTCTTTAATGGCTCCTGCAGTCCCAGCGTAAGGCCACTTGCCACCTTCCTCTTCTTCATGGCCCACAGTTACTTCAGCACCAGAGAGAACCTTTGCTGCCAACACTGGTGAAATACAGCAAAGACTGCAACAAAAGGAATTAGAAGAGTGATTCTACAATGGCACTCTTTCAACACTTGGTAGTAATGGAAAAGATTCAGTTGGAGATGGTCTTAGAAATCTGAAAGACATCACAAGGCAACTTCCACCTAGTGTTTTATTAGCTGCTTCTTTGACAAACATCTACACATGCATGCATCATGAAAAAAAAATTTTAAAAATTAAGCTGCAACTGATACAAAACTGAAGATGCTCCTTCTAGTTCCAACAGTAACAGCTGCACACGCTGTCTCCATGCTCACACTGGCAAACAAATGCCCCTCCAACTAAAATACGTACCCAATAGGTTTGCCTGCTTTGTGGAAGTCTTTCAAGACACGTTCAACTTCTTTGTTCACCTTGCAATCTTTCCCATCAACAGCAAAGGTAGATCTGCCACAACAAGAGACTTCATAAACCTCAGTATAAACCTACAACACAGAGATGTCTGTATCTGCCTGAGAATGGCTCCCAGGGGTCAGCACAAACTTAGTAGCTTTTAAAAGGTGGCTGAAAAAGCCTGTAGGTGATCATGACTACTTTAGCCACAATGACTCACTTCTAAGGCTTTGGTATGTCAGGAAGTTCCTTACTTGATAGAAACATCTAGAAATAAGAATTATCAAATCGACTTTCTAGCAATACCGAGAAGGGGAACAATGTATTCAAAGAAAAATACGTAAGAAGAAAAGGGAAATAACGTTCAGGTTTCTCAAAGACAGGGAAACGGCAGGTCAATAACAAGATAATCAGTATTTCACAGAGCTAACACTTTGGTTGTTTCCCTCCTTTTTTTTTTTTTTTGAGCTAGCTGTTGATTTATCATTACAAATGCAAGAGGGGACTTTTTGGTAGGCAGACAAGAAGAAACAGAATAATAACACTAGGAACACCTGAAACTATTGAAGTTTTACCTTCACTTCCCTCAGTCAGGCCCAAAAAAATCACCACAAGGACGGGGGAAAAGGATTCTTGTGCATTATCGGAACTCCAGAATTCTCACCAACATTGTTTGAAAAATTTAAAATGTAACAATGCCAGTAAGAATAAAGACTGGAAGCCACATGAAGAGCACAATCTAACTTTGACACTTCAAACGGAGTTTTCCTTATTGAGTAGTGGCTACGTATGTAGTAAATAAGGCCATTTATTGCTTTCTGATTTCATTGTGTGACTCACAGTTGATTACGAACATTTAGTAGAGTCGTCTAATGCTTAGTTGGCACTCACAAGTTTTTAGCAGCTCCAAATCCACCAGGGAATATCACAGCATCATGGTCTGCTGTAGTAAGCTTAGCCAGGCTTGCAATTTTACCACGAGCAATCCTTGCAGATTCCACTAGAACGTTCCTTGAAGGACCGGAAGTGAAAGAATGAGTTGAATTAAGCATTTGCACACAGAGGAGAATAAAGAAAATTCTGGCAGAGCAGAGAAGGGGAAGAAAGGAAGGAAGCAAGAAAAACAGCGGTCAATAACTGAAGCTATCAATGCTTCTGCAATACTACTACCAGGAGACACAGGCATTAACAGACTACACATAATCACATCCAGAAATCAGGTTTATTATTTTCTCTCTAATCGAAATACCGGCTAGCATAAAGCTACTAAAGCCAGTCAGCAAAGTGCTGTAAGTGCAGTTATAGCCTGCTATGTCCAAAGAATGCTTAAGAGACTGAGGCTCAGCAGTCACGAAAAAAACACATTAAACACAGATTTTACCTTGACTCAGCTTCAGCTGGTTGCCCTTTACTGTGGTCGATGACATGCATCTGAGGAACATCTGGAGCATACATCTGAACCTCCGCTCCCCCACGGCTAAGGTGTACCAGTATGCTAGAAAAACAGAGATAGAACATGCTGAAAATCTTATAATCTTATAGGTTTTATCTGTTCCCAGAATCTCACTAGAAATATTCCATCCAACTCATTTTGGAAGAAGAGGAAAAACAGACGTCCTACCAAAGCATACTGAGCACATAGCAGCAAAATCCCTCTGAGTAACACCACAGTGCAAAGCAGAATTGATAGTCAGTTTGGAGGCAGGGTTAGGTAAGCTAAACACAAATTTCTTTCTTCAGTGCTCTTATGCAGACAACCAGGAAAAACAAAAACTTCCTTCCTCACTGCAAGTCCCCAGGTGTTATGAAAGAGTCCCATGATTAACATACCTATGTGTACATTTCATCTCAGTCTTGGTGAAGCATCTCTTAGCAATTAACACTAAGAGTTAATAAGTCAGCTTGACTATTAACAATTCTAGTATTAGATTTATCCCCAGGAAAAGAAACTCTAAGTGATTATGAGATGAAGTCTTTACTTAACTGTGTTGACACTGACCCTGGAATTCTAAAGTTCTGTTTCTGAAGAAAAGACTCTGGAGCTCAGTGCTCTGTTATCACATGCACCTCTGGACAATCAGAGTACTGCAAGAACGTGGCCTGAGCTCCCAGTTATGCTGTGAGAAAACTTTCAGGGCAATTCTGATGGCCACAGAGAACAAACCTGAATTTAACAGACTCCTGTAACGTAAAGGAGACTTTTTTGAGCCTACAGTTTCATAAAGCAACTTACGCTGAGGCCTCATGGATTTCTGTGCCATCATAGACCCCGCAACCAGACAGGACCTGCAGTAAGAAAATCAAGAGAGTGTTTCAGGTGATAGAAAACTTCCTACAGGATTTTTCACAAACCTTGTAAGACTAAAAAAAAACAAAACCAACCACCACCCAAAGAACAAACCTCCCTCCATCCCCTAAAAAAAACCAACTCGGCAACAAGCTCTTTACTAAGCCAGTCAACATCATGTTATTAGCACCAATGTTGTCATTTGACATACTGCAGAACTGGTATTTCCTATTTATAGCCACCCATCAGAAATAACTAATATTTATTTATTGACTTGTGCATTTATTCCTGAGTTTATCAAACCGACACAATATCCTTAGGTATGTTTTCACTGTGCACCTAAAGGGTTATTCTGAGTGTCATACATCTATTTATGAGTTGTCTGTATCCATGTGAAATATGTCCTCATCCAAATGCACATCAAACAGAAGCAGAATTCAAGTGCACTTCGAGGTGGCACTTAGGATAAACTATTTTACCTGCTGCTGTATTTTGTCTGAGGATCCGCATCATAGATCAATAGCGAAATCACTTTTAACCTTAATTGTGCTATATTACCAATACTTTCCTTTATTACCATGGCAATAACACTTTCAATTTGTTTATACACATTAGAGAATAAAAAGCACAAAGCAACCAGCTATCCTTATGTGGGCGGAGAGAGTATTTTACAAAGTAGAAGAAAGGTAAAAAAATTAAAAACCAAGAAAAAAATATTATAAGAACAAATCAAAACCAAAAAAATCCAAAGGATTATCGAGTTCCTGAAAGTATACACGTGAACTCTTGTGGGGAGTTTTTGTTTGGTTAGTTGCTTTGAAAGAAAAATATCCAGTTATAGAAAGTTCATTTATTAACTTTATTCTCTTCCCTCCTGGTGTTGTAAGCTTGAAAATTTTTAATCACAGCCACATGAACAGAAACTCACAACTGAAACTGTCTTAGAAACGCTGGACTCAGAGGGGTTTTCAAGTCACAATACCCAGTCCTCTGCTCTCACAGGCACGACATCCAACCATCACTTCACTAAATGAGTCAGATCCATGGACGTTCCTCTGTGCTAATGCTAACTACAATTTTACTGCTCTGATATTTAAGATCCGACTTCTACTTTCCAACTTTTTATCTTATCTTCAATTTAATTTAGACTGAATAAACATACAAGCAACTGTGCTAAAGTTACCTTCTGTAAGCAACACTTTTAAATGTTTTGCAACTGACTGAAAGTGAAGTACTAAAACACTATCATCTTTTGTTATTTCAGTACCTGCTTGGTGATAAATTTCTCTTTTACCATAGTCAGAAATTTATGTCACTAATATCAACAGTAACAATTGTTTTCCACTCCCTATTTAAAAAGCTGTGATTAGCTAAAAACAACAGCATTCCTAGTAAGTTACCTTTTAGGCATTTGGATCCACATTCTGAGCCAACTCTGCCCCAAACAGACTTCCTCATGCAGGTAATGCCTTCTTATTTCTTTACATTTTATGCTGCCAAGACTACGCAAAGCTCCAGCTTCAAAGACTGTCTGTCCGCTGAGCTCCAAACTCTGCATCCATTTGGGATGCTACCTACAGCCTAAATTTTCCTTTGGCAACCTGTAGCTCTGCCATCTCTTTGCTTTCTTTTGTGTTTTTAACATGCTGTAACTCCTTCCTGCAGAAGGGCATAACCCAGTTTAAATATTTTCCTGTACACTACCAGCACCTCCCCCGATTACGCTATAAACTATTTCAAGTTCAACTCTTTCTAACTCAACTCCAGGCCAGTAACAGCTATACAGAAGCCAATTTTTCCGTGTTTCCCGCTCCTGGTCTGCCCTCCTCCAAATTACTCAATTCTAAACAGCTTTATCTTCTCTATTTCAGCGTCCCACAGGGCGCTCCAGCTGCTGCCGCCACCAGGCCGGCCTTTCCTCACCCCCACGCCACGCCGAGCCCTCCCACCACCACCACCAGCCCCACTGCCAGCAAAGGGGCTGAGGGTAGATGGGGACAGCCAGGCAGCAAAACCCCCTTTTTCTCCTCAGAGCTGCTGGGCTGCCCCAGGCTCCCTCTGCTACAAGCCCGAGGCCGTCGGGGCCTCCTCCGGGCGGGGCGCGGTGCGGTACCGCCGTTACTCACCACAGCGACGCGGGCGGGGCGGTGACGCCGAGCGGAGCAGTGGAAGGCGGCGATGCCGCCGGGGGCCGCCCGCCGCAGCGCGGTGCACAGGGCCAGCCCGCGGGAGGCCAGCATAGCGACGGAGCGTGGAGCCGGCGGCGGTGAGGGGACGCGGTGGCGGTGCGCGGAGCCGGTTAGGACCGCTGGCGACGGGGCGGGGCGAGAAGGTAGGCCGCTGCGCCCTTGCCGGCGCTGGCGAGGGCGCCCCGTGGAGGCGGGGAGGGGCAGGCCTCAGTCCCTTCCCTGACCGCCTTTAGCCATACTGACAGTAGCGGTAAAAAAACCCGTAAAACGCAGATGGAAATAAACCCTTGGGATTCCCAAGGCTGGCAGCGTTGGGTTCCTTCTGCAAGGGAGAGGGGGTGGCCAAAGGGGTGCGCAGCCTGGGGGGTGGCAAGGGCTGGGGGTCATCCAGGGCAAGGGCAGCAAGAGGTGACCAAGACAAGAGCTATGAGTGAAAACAGGATGAACAAACCAACATTCATTTCTTCTTTCTTTCTAGGATTTTGTGAAATAGGGGGTTGCTTTCAAAAGAGAAGGATGAAAGAAACATTGAAAAGCACCGAGTTTCATCACTGGTAAACTTCTTCCCTGATAAAACTTTTTTCTGTTCTCTCCTTTGTTAAAGAAACTGAACTACGTACAAGACAGATCAGTTTAAATATGTAGAGATGGCTGTAACCTACAGCTGTCTATAGGAAAGGGACCTTTTACAAGGACATGTAGTGATAGGATGAGAGGTAATAGTTTTAAATGGGAAGAGTATATATTTTCATTAGATACTAGGAAGTGGTGAGACACTGGAATAGGTTTCCTGGAGAAGTTGTGGATGCCCCATCCTTGGAAGCGTTCAAGGCCAGGCTGGATGGGGCTTTGAGTAACCTGCTCTAGGAGGTGCCCCTGCCCACAACAGGGGGTTTGGAACTCTAAGCCAGTTTGCAGATGTGGAATGCAGGGATGCCTCAGCTCAGCCTGCACCTACTACTGTCAGATTCACAGGCTGGGGCAATGCACACAAGGATCAGAAGACTGAGACATACCACTACATACCATAATTTAGCGATCAAGTTAGCCAACCTCATAAAACAGCACAACTCCAATTTTACAGGGCTCAAAGCTATTGCTCTGAAAGCCCCAGAATAACTACAGCCAGTCTGCCGAGTCAGATAGTTTGGGAAAAGATGATGGTCTTTAAAAAGGATGCAAAGACTGACTGTACGTGAAAACCAGTAAAATAGATTAAAAAGTAAAAATGGCCTGACAACTATGTCAGGTAACATAATCATGTTTTTCACATTAGATCAAACCCTTCCGTTTTACAAGGGCCCCAAAACAGATTTTTCTTTTTCCTTTCTCTTTCCCTACTCACCTACACCTCCCTTCTACCTAGGACAGAAAGCCTACTTTCTACCACAGTAGAATCATGGCCAGAAGGGACCTCCAAATGTCATCTACTCCACCCTCCCCGCAGTCAGCAGAGACCCCCTCTCCCCCCCCCCAACTAGACCAGGTTGCCCAGGACCTTGTCAAGCCTCACCTTGAATATCTCCAGGGAAGGGGCCTCAACCACCTCCCTGAGCAAACTGTTCCACCACCCTCACAGTAAAGAACTGTGAAGACGGCAAGGGGTGGAGACTGACAAGCAATCCCAACATTGTACCACAGATCATCTTCCACAAGCATTGCTCCAGCTCTGAGACCCCGAAACATTGGCACAACCATGAAAATGTTAGGAGGCAAGAGCTCACCAGCAACTGAAGGTATTTTTAAACATTTTACCCTAATCAAAATAAATCACTTTGCTACGTTTTATTTAAGTAGCAAGTGTCTTCATTTTATAGACTGTGTATTTTGGACTTCGTTTTTCCTGCAGCAGTTTTTAATATTCATTCCTCTCTTCCAAGAGCGGAACGAGACTGGAAACAAATCCAAAAGAACAGAATACACTGGGAAAAAAAATCAATTCTGGCTTATTGGTATTTGCAGTATCTTAATTGACAAAGCCCTTTCCACATGTGGCTTGAAAACATCACAAGCATGAATATAGTTCTCGATGTTCAGAACTTCACTGTTATTAGCCAATTCCTTGCTTTTGTGAACTGGCATAGAAAACCAAGAGTTTCAGATTTTCATATGTTCATAAAAACATTGAAAAAACAAGACAAGAAGGGACTCTTATGAGAAAAAAGAAACTTTTGTAACACATTCCCTTACAGCTTGATTATTGAGTTGGCAACTTCCAAACAAATTTTGGCTACAGTATCTCGAGATTAACAAGTTTCACTTCTGCTCAAGTGATACAGCACCGTAAATTTTTCCCCATATTCATTGTTATGGGCGTATAATTCTCCTTAGTGAAACTTCATCAGGTATGGAAGCCACAGAACTAAGAAAAATGGGTCCACTTATTCCTAACAGTGTTCCAGTTATATGTACGTATTAAAACCAATTAAAATAACACTTAAAACAAGTTGAGAATAGTACGTAGATCTCCAATTAAGAATTTTTTTTAAAAGGACTTACAAAAAAAAAGTCCATCATAAAGTATGGCAAGACTGCATTACAGATAATTTGTAATACTTAGTTTATGTACACTGCATTTTTAATAACAAATGCACTTGTTCTAGTCACAGTTCTAACTTCAGTAATGTAAGAATACATTTTGGTGTTACTTTAAATCAGGAACAATAAAAAAAAAAAAGAAATCAATGAAGCAAAAAGTCAATGCTGTCAAGCTGTTATGGCCAAAGGGTACATCAAATACACCACAGATGGCACTTTGGCTGCCCTACATTTCCCCCACTTCTATCACTGCCATGTAACTCCATTTACACTGTTAAAAAGAGTTAAAATACGCCACTATGAGGGCCATTCATTCTCAGTGAATACCACTGCATAAAATTACTTTGTCAGGTTTTCTCCCTCCCATGAAGAGCAACTAGGAACTAAGACTGTCTTTATGAACTTCTTGCATAAGATAATCACTGTCAGAATCCAAATCATCTTCATCTACTGGTGTTTCTTCTGCCAAGCGTTTCATGCCCCGCTGTTGTGAAATGGCCAATGCATATTTAATATTGTAGATATTCCACTCACAGCTGTAAAAATAAATAGAAACATGTTAGAAAAAAGATTCCTTTCTTCTCCTAAAATAAGAACATCTGTAAAAGAAAACCATTTCGAAAGTTCTAATACCACACTGTCATCTCCCAAATAACTCCACACTTTTTTATATGGTTTTAATTTAAATATAACAGTACGTACAGTTTGGAAACATCTTCAAAATGACGTTGGATGCTTTTCTGAAGAAACTGAATCACAGGGAGCAGCTTCCCTGACCTTGAAGGGAGAAAACACACAACTGTCAGTACAGTTTATATATGGAAATCCAGAACTTTTCTATATTCTCAGAAGTTTACAAGAATACATAATAACTTTTAAATATTAATGTTTTAAATTAATACTAAATAAACAAAACTATTTGCTTTTTATTCTGCCCTGAATATTTATACTCAATACAGGTAGTATTATGCCAGAAATAATGTTTTGTTGGGGCTTTTTTTATGTCAAACTGCAGCTTGAGGAACTAATTTCGCTTGCTGCAATGATGATGGTTCCTTCCAGGTACTACAATACTTTCTGATCAAGGAAGAACTTGTTTTAAATTGTCCTCTTCTACTTTGTCAGCAGCACAAGAGAATTTGTTCCATTCATTTCAGTAACTAAAACATCAATACCCATGTTGAAACAAGGAGTTAGATACACAATGCACTTGTTTCCTTAGCCTGCAGGACTTCCTCTCAGATGGCTCTTGCTCAGTTTATTTTAAATTTGTAAATTTGCCTCTTTTTGTTCCCCAGAGTCGATCAACCCAATACTTTATGGGTGGGCTGAATATAATTTGTATGGCAGGCACATGGAGTTGTAAAGAACAATGTAGAAAAGCAGAACACTAACAAGCTAAAAGTGTGTGCTGTAATCACCAGCCAAGCCTACAAAATGCAGTCAGTACCTCCACATCATCTTTCAGTTACATTTAAGATGTGTAATTGTTTAAAACCACAACTGAATATCCTGAGAACTTGAATCTTTCACTCTTGAAACCTTTGTGCATTTACAGGCTAAGCAAGCTATGCAGTTTTACCTGTAATATTTGAAAAGTATTTTTGCGACTTACATTAAAATGTAAGTTTTATAAATAAATTTAAGGATTTAAATAATATTTATTAATTACACATGTAAAAACACAAATTAAGTAGTTTAAATTGTCATATATGCATCTACTTAGAATGTAAGTAACTGTTCATGAAAAACCTCACACTGACAGCTACTGTAGAATGCTTGTCAGCTTTTTAATGAGATCTCACCTTGTTTTCAGTTTCTGTCCGTGCAGCATGAGCAACTTATGGGCCCAAATAAGATAGAACTCTAAATGGCAAGATATCTCAAATGCAGAAGCCAGGAACTCCAATACTTTCTCCACATACAGGTCTGGGAGTGATGAGCAGACAACATCAACTGTGCAGAAAGAAAAGAAGCCCATAGACATTAAGCACTGAATCACTATTTGGAATTGCACAGCACAAAGAACCATGATTTATAAGCACTGAACATAATCATTCCTGTAACTATGATGACCTCATTACATATAACCCTCTCAATAACCAACTCCTGCTGTCCGCAGCCCCCCCCGACTGGCCTAAGTAACATTCAACTGTGAAAAAAGCTTTCTGCTTTTCAAGAAACAGGCCCACATCCATTTGTTAGCAGTGGATCGATGTGCGTGAAATTCCCTCTGCACCTGAGGTTTTGCCACCTGCCTCCTTACCCAGACTTGCCTGCATACCTGGAGTTTTGGTTAACTTCAGTGGAAGAGAGCCAAGTTTTGCCAGGCAGAGGCAAAAGCCATTATGTCTTTCTGTCAGGTTCTTATGTAAGTATTATGCAGAAGATGATTTACCCTGACGTGTAATTATCAGGCTTGCTACCTAGGGAATAAGGTAAGAAAATCCTATACAGTGGTTGGCTGGCAACACATCTGATTCAGGCTAGAGCATCACTACATAAAAAGAGCTTGTATTTGTTACACATCAAACGCTGAAGGACATCAGTAGCTTTCTCTGGGGTAACAACAGTAAGGCAAAACTAAGAAAATATCCTTTAAGGTTACTCTGACAGAACTGTTAACAGAGTTATGAAGTCAAGTAGAATATGCTACTGGAAGCTTATTTTTAAGGCTTGGTCTACCATATGCAGCCAATGAATGTACATATTCGTTTTCAAAATGATGAAAAGGGTGCCAAGGAACAACTTCAGTAAATGTCCTCCAAAGCTGTGACATCCTCCCCTTTCCTTTGGTTGCCAACATCACAATTGTGAAAGCATCTATCTCTTGTTAGACAGAGTTTGTGTGAATACTGCTCTCTCTGAAGAGCCATATTTACATTTGTTTAGAGAGATGAATTTAACAAACACTGTAACTAACAGAACAAAAACCATCACAACTTCTAAGGGCTGACAGTTGTGAATTGCTATAAATTTTGGCAGTCCAAAGCGACACTAATTTAGAGCAGCTGGCACAGAGCTTTATCCAATTGAGTGCTGAACACTTGCAAAAATGGAGACTCCGATACCTCCTTGTCAAACTGCTGCACTATTTGACTACCCTCAACATATTACTATTGTTTTTAATATCTAGTTGTAATTTCCCATGGTGCAAGAGGTCTGCTGCCTCTTGTCACATCATTGAGCAACTCAGAAGTCTGGTTCTGCCTTCTTTCTAACATCCCATTAGGGACTTGAAGACAGTAAATATTCTCCTTCTCTTCTAAAAACTGAACCAAACCAGGTCTCTTAAGCCTCTCCTCAGCTGTTGTGCACTGTGGCCCTCCAACCCATTTCCAAACCCTCCACCAGATGCTCCAGAGTATCGGTATTTGCCTTCTACCAGCAATCCCAAAACTAGGCACAGTACTCTGATGTGGTCTCACAAGTGCTCGATAGAGAAGACTAACCACTGTCTTCAACCTGCTGATTACGGCCTTGATAGTACAAGCCCAGTATCCAGCTGACTGCCTTCATCACTCAGGCACACCGCTAACTCACGTTAAACTTGCTGTGCCACTCTAACAGCTGCTTCTGAGACACCCAAAAACTTTACCTGCATACCCAGACCTGATCAAATTCCATGTTCAAAAGTCACTAGACAAGCAGACAGTAGAATTAAAACCTCTTTAATCTTCAGCTACAGTAGAAAGTCCTTAAATATCAGTGTCCACTGATATCCACTCCCAGCTAAGCTCCGTCTTTTACACTTCAACTTCTTTGGCTTACACACCTGCTTAGAGCTAGCTCAGTCAAATTTCATGGAAGATCCACTTACCTTCATTACTAGGGACAGCCTCTATGACCTCCTGAATTAATTTCTTTTCATTCAGCTTGAAGGCCATGATGATAGCCATAGTGTATTCCTTCTGATTCAGTGTTTTGTGTATATTGCTGGGTGTGATATCAATATCCAGCTCAAAAGGATCAAAAATTAGCCCAGAGTCTAGTGAATAGATAAGAAGACCTTCTGTGGTGGTGGCTGCCCAGCTTCGTCCTGTAAGAGAAGTAACAAGATTTAAGCGCATAGCTGGGTTTTCTAGGACAGAAGCAGAAGTGTAATGATAAACAGATGAGTTCACTGCTGACAAGAAGTGGGTAAGACTGAAAACCGTGCATCATTGATGGACCTGTCAGCAATGACAACGTGTTAAACATAGCTGAGAGTGCACACTCAAGCTTTCTAACTATGCACTGCATAGGAAACTAGACTACAAACTTAGCAGCGTTGTAGAACACCTGGAGACCATCTCCAAGGCACCTGTACTTCATGATTACTCCTCCAGTTCTCTACTCTCTTCCTTGTTTTACGTGGAATAAAAAAATCCTACGTTAATTGTCAATACTCACCTGTGGGAGAGAATCGCAGGCAAGTCACTCTTATTTCTGGTTTAAAGTGTCGGTAACTCATGTCACCTAAAGGAGAAGTTTAGAAGTTATTTAATATATTCACCAAAAGTTCACAGTCTAGTTATAGCTATATAGCCATATCTCTATACTGTTATCATGATGCTGAAAAACAATGTGAAACATGCCAAAAACTGGCAGAGTTAGAGACAGGGTAAGGGACAGTCCAGGTCCAAAAGATCTTTCAGCTAAAAGAAGTGGTGTAACTGAATTTTGCTCTTTGAAAATTAAATCAGGACTGCTGGGCTTTATATCTGGGAGACCACAGTACCTCCTGGTTCCTATTGCTTCTGCTGTGCAAAAGGACCCACCATGTATCCAGTAAACACTTGGGTAACAGATCCCCATGGCTACAGAACATTCCGGTAACCCTAACTTTAAAATTGAGCTGAACAATTCAAACCCTTCTTATCTGGTATCAACTCTGGGTCAAAGGTTTTCATCCACATAAAACCAGTAAAAAGCCAGCAAAGCCAAAATCCATACCTGTTTTTACTCCAGGAAGAGGAATAGCAACACCATCTTCACCTCCACCCCCTTCATCAATCAGAGCCATGCTGCCAAATTCAGTCATTTTTCTCCGATCTAAGTACTCCTAGAAAAGCAAGTAAGTTCCATTCACTGCTTCCATTCACCACACTGAATTTCCTATCAAACATCTGAATTAATTGAAAACTCTCAGTAACATTCAGGAGTTATCTAGTGATTATTTCTTTGCGCTTTCTTCCCAGAGTTCCTCCAAAATCACAGAGAAAACTGTCGATTTCACAACAGCGGGCAACAGCGTCTGACTGCAGATGAGCAACAGGCTGCTTCGCTCCTAAGGCTTCAGAGCAGTACAGCTCGGTTCAGACTGTAGTTTCCCATTATTACAACGTTGTTCTACTTGGAAGCACCATTTCCTCAGATGCAGCTCCGTTCTTCCTCCTCTTCAGGTTCTGTAACTAAGGGCTGTGTAGTTAGACAGCTCTGCGATGGTCTAGGGACCTCCTCAAGCCCCATTTTTAAATGCCCATCCCCTCCAGGATTATTTTCCAGTTGGCTCAGTTCTGGCATCCTTTTAAGCCACATGTTGAGCGGCACCAGCACAGCAGAGGGCTGCAGACAAACGAAGGCTGCTTCACAAACCACCGTTGTGGAAGAAACGTCTTTGGAATGAGTCAAATGCAGCCCAACATTAACACTGGAACAACTGTTATTCTTCCAGCTAAAGGGGACGTTAAGAAGGGTTACTGGAATTTCCTTTTTGATGCTTTTCATTGCTCACTTTACCTATAAGGAGTTTAATTTTGCACTTCTGTCAGTGGTGCCCAGCGACAAGACGAGATGTAACAGGCACAAACTGGAGCATAGGAAGTTCCATCCAAACATGAGGAAGAACTTCTTTACTGTGAGGGTGGCAGAGCACTGGAACAGGCTGCCCAAAGAGGTGGTGAAGTCTCTGTCTCTGGACACATTCAAAACCCTCCTGGACACCTCCCTGTGAAGCCTGCTCTAGGTAGACCTGTTCTGGCAGGAGGGCTGAACTAGATGATCTCCCAGGGTCCCTTCCAACCCCATATCATTCTGTGATTAGGCAATATTCAGAAGCTGAGTTTGTAAAAGTCACTGTTGTTCTTCTGTGTCCATAATAAAATCCTTCATTTCTTTGCTAAAACAAGCAACTGACACTCAGGGAAAGCTAGATTAGTACAAAAAACCCATAGTTTAAATTTTCAGAGTTTCTCTTCAATTTTAAGTGCCAAACTAACATAACTACGCTTAAGAGTTCTACTCATTCAACACAAACATGCTGCAATCCAACTAGACTTCAGTTAGCTGAGTGTCAAGAATTCATTTTGTTTTATGAGAAGTATTTCCTTACCACTTACCTGCACAAAATCAAGAAAATGAACCCATGTTTAACAAAAATTCATGAATCCCACTTAAATGAGATGTCACACCAAAACCAAAGTCTTGGGGGTAGGGAGGGGAAATGAAAATAAAACCAACCAAAACTTAGTCATATGGCCACATACCTCCATTGCATCTAAAGAAAAGTTGCATGAGATTTCAAATTTTTTCATGAGAATCTGTTCCTTGACGTTATATATACAGACAAATTTTGACAATCCACCTGCCAGAATAGACTGACCATCTGCTGAGTAACACAGAGTAGTAAAAGATCTAGTAAAGAAAAAGAGAAAGTAGTTAATTTCACTGCCACATCCAAGAGACACGAGTACAGTCTGAAGACACAGAGGAGTAACCATTCCATGGAAGAGTAGAGATCTTCACTCACACAATACGTACAGGAAACCATTTGCCACCAAGAAGTACTTTACTATGGATCACAAGCGATTTAGAACTTCATCAGCTTTTTGAAGGACTTCCATACTTCCGAGTCACAGCTCAATGAATGAGCTCTCAACTACACCCTACACAATACTAAGGATGGTCACAAGAGCTAGAGGAAAAAAAACGACATCGTGGCCTGTTTTAAAGAAATGGTGGAGAGTTCATCACCAAAAAACCACAGCAATGTGGGGTTTTTCTAAAACATTATTTCCTTTTTTTCATTGTGTTTGGAGGGCAAGCAATATGGAAAAGAGAGGAGCTCAAGGGAAAAAGAGAAGAATGAAACACATGACCTCTATATTACACTTTCTTATAGCATGTGAATTCAATTTGCCTTTAAACATTACTTCACAAGCACAGTAACATGCAATAAAACCAAAAGCGGATTTACATTTTATAAAAAAACTGTCAGTTTTTATACACTTTGATGTATAACACATAACAAGATACCCACTTAAAAACCTATCATATTTAGCCAATGAAAAGCTTAATATTACACTGGCAACTGATGAAAAAGAACAAATGCTCGGAATGATGCTGAGCAGTGGATTAACAAAGCAAAAGACAAAAAGGATGCATCCAGACATCAAGTCGGGCAGTCTTTTACAATCCATCAGCAGAATCAAAGTACTTGAACAGCAGATGCAATCCCAAAATCTTCATGTAAAAACCAAACAGAAACAATTCAAAAGCAGAAGCCAGCGTGGCACCCTCTTTTCACTGCCATCTCATTTACTTACTTTCCCTTGGCTGCTTGTTTGGCAGTTATTTTGTCAAGTTCTTTCCTTCCCATCTGAAGATCATGCCTTCCCTCAATTGAGCCAATTTGTACTGCATTTTCATGATCCCAAAACGTTATCTGTCCATTCAAAGCAGCAACTGCAAGCTCCTTGCCATCAGGGCGGAAAGCAACAACAAGAACTGCAAAGAATTGAATTAACAGTTAAAAATGCAGTCAGATATTTTTTCCAAGAAAATACCGTAAAATTTTCTAGGATCTTGTCTACCAGAAAAAGCTTAAGGGTAACAAGTACAACTTGTTACTGTTGTCCTCTGGACAACATCACTAGTTATAAAGCTAAAGTTAGTACTATATCATAAAAGATTTGTTGCACTGTTAACCAAGTACTGTAGACAACTATTCAACTTGGGGGTTTCATCGTCAAAAATAAGCCTGTCTGCGTTTGACGTGTTCTGTTGTCCACTCTTGAAATACTTTTGGTAATATTTTTGTATGTGATAGAAGATTAAATAAAGGTTACCATCCGAGTTCAAGAGTAGTGTCTCCTTGGTTCTCCAGCTGTCTAACATATCCCACAACTTGACAGTTTTATCCCAAGAGGCACTAGCTAGAACACTCTTCATTGGGTTAAAGGACAAACTGCTGATGGGGCCCTCGTGACCTGATAAGACCTAATAGGAGGAGAAAAGATTAAATGGAATTAGGAAAAAGAAAGTGAAATACATGTCGTCTGCATTCAGTAAATTCTAAATATCAAAATGACACTGTGCCTAACTTGTTCACAACATGCTTGAGATCACTTTTGGATATGTGGCATGATACCTCCCAGTGATTGTCAACTTTTTAATTTCAGAAGTTTTAAAGCAATTCAAGGAAATGCTAGCACTGCACAGGAATCCACAGCCAGTCTTAGGGACACGTATAGTCTCTTTAGAGACCAAGACTTCGGAATAAGTTGCACTCCCCCCACCCCTCTTATCAGAACAATCAGACCAACTGTAAAACAGCAAGACATTGCTCTGAGAATTCAGTACGTCCTGCAGCTGAAAACATACAAGAAAAAACACCAATAAAACTCGTGAACTGAGTAAGAGACATATAATACATATTTTTAAAGTGTTGAGCTCCTACTCCTCTCAGAAGAAATCAACCAATGAAAGTAAACTCAAAACTTGGGAGAACCACCTCCAAAAAAATGATGGGTACTATAGTAATTTGTATTCAACTGCTATGCCAAATTAAATATATGAATAGCTGAGCTCATCTACTTGTACAAGATGACCAATAATGATTAAGAATGGAAAGCAGGAAAATCACATTAGTCTGATTTGCTCAGCACTGTGTCCCCTCCTTCATTATACCTACTCTCAAGAGAATGCTTTTCAAACTAGCAGCAAGGCAGTAGAGATTTAACTTCGTAGTCTTCTCCCTACATAAGAAGAACCTTCTACAAAATGAATCTGTACTGATCTTAGGAGAGCATCTACAACCTCTTCATTACCTGTAGAGAACAGTATCTCTTAACAAACTACTGGAGGAAAAGCAATGGCCTGGTTTGAGTGACACAGAACTATTTTCTCTTTCAGTAAGGTCTCTTCCAATGTTAGGGAAAACTGCATTTTTAGACTCAATTCATGAAAATATTTACTTCATTGCCAGCTGAGGCATTCAGCTTTCTAGGTCTGTGTTTTTGAACTCACCCTTCCTCCAAGAGCTGAAGTGCTCATGGCATCTGACATTTGCTGTACCCTCCTGGGAGAGTACAGCTTCCTACTGGTAGAACTGGCTGAGTATAATCCTTGTACGCTTTACATTTATATGGAGATCAATATTGGTTCTTTATTATTATTGTTAACTATTTAGTCTTATTCTGTTAAATCTGTTTATATTTAAACCCCCGGGTTTCCTTTTTCCCCCTGATTCCCCTTCCTGGGTACAGAGGGGTCATCAAGTGATGAAATAATTCTCTAAATGACAATCAATTGTTGTGGGTTCCTCAAACCATAACAGACTCTCATGACCACATGTTAGCTCAGCAATACTGGTGTTGCTTCAGCAGCCAGAAAAAGCTCATTACTTCCAAATTCAAAAAACTATTAACCCACACAAATCCAGGAGAGCCCTTGTGCAATAAAGCAAGATTTGCTGAGCCTACTATGGTATAGCTCCAGTTCTTGAATAGAAGAAAACACTTCGTGTTGTATTAAAGCCCTCCAATGAATACCAAAGTTATTTGGTATCATCACAATCTATATTATGCATTAAATTCAAGTCCTGCAACGTTATGGATCCTTACGTCTAGCAGCCTCCCACTCTGCATTGACCAGATGAATATTTCAAAGGAATCCTGGGAACCAGCTGACACAATCTCACCACTGGAGTCCACAGCTAAACAAGAGAACTGACTTGGTCGTGGAGACGTAAAGGTACGGAAATTGCGGTATCTGTTGTAAATGTGAAAATAAATTATGAAAATATTTTAGGTGCATTTAAACATATGTTTCATGAATGTATTTTACAAAGGATTTCATTTTACTTGTAAAGTCTCTTAAACTAGCTACAGGAAAAAACATTCTTTGTATAAAATTAGACACAACAACTCAGCATGATTCCAAGATTCAAAAAAGGTATTAACAACTCTGCAGAAATAGCAGCCAAAACTAACCAAACAGAAGAGCTTCCTTATATTACGTCGCATATTTTGTCCAGAGAAGGGTAACGAAGCTGGTGAGGGGTCTGGAGAATAAGCTTTATGAGGAGAGGCTGAGGGAACTGGAGTTGTTCAGCCTAGAGAAGAGGAGGCTGAGGGGAGACCTTCTTGCTCTCTACAACTACCTGAAAGGAGGTTGTAGAGAGGAGGGGGTTGGTGTCTTCTCCCAAGTCACACGCGATAGGACAAGAGGAAATGGCCTCAAGTTGCTCCAGGGGAGGTTCAGATTGGATATCAGGAAAAATCTTTACACTGAAAGGGTTATTAAGCATTGCAAGGGGCTGCCCAGGGAAGTGGTTGAGGCACCATCCCTGGAGGTATCAAAAGATGGGTTGACATAGTGCTTAGTGATATTGTTCAGCGATGAGTTGTTGGTTTTTACCAGAGTTAGACTGATAGTTGGCCTAGATCTTAAATGTCCCTTCCAACCTAGACAATTCTATATGCCCATTCTTCAGAAACTGTTCAGTTGTATTGTAACAGCTCAACAACTGAAACTATGGCAAACATTCTGTTAGACAGGTGCCTTCTCCTCATTTGAGCAGTAGAGGCAGATAATGATCTTACTGGATTCTCAGCTTCTCTGAGAAAAGTTCTTCCAGGATTTCCTTCACAGTAACTGGATGGAATGGCAGGATTCCTAGTTACTACCTCAGTTTCAATCAAAGGCTGAACCAAAAATCAGTAAGGTGGTGCTCAAGACATTTACAACTTCAACTTCAAACAAGCAATTAGCAGTTTGCTGTATTTTGAGGGGTAAAAGCTGAAAACTAAATAAAACACAAAAGCTTTGTAATACTTACCTGTGTAGATCAAAGGCACGCACGGTTCCATCTAGGGAAGCGCTCAAAATGACATAACCATTGGAAGTAAAAGTTACAGCAGTTACACCACTGGTATGTTCTGTAAAAGTGACAAAACAAAAGCTGCTTGAAGTGTTCCACACTTTCACCTGCAAGGGAGACAAGAAAAGCTTTCTTAGGCAACAGAAGAGTAAAGAAAGGTTAGTCCTAGAACTCCCCAGTAGCATGAAGGACTTTCAGTCAGAATCAGTAAGGGATTCTGTACAAGTCAGGCAAACAGGCCACAGCTTATCATTAAACTTCTAAACACACAAATACAACATGAAACTCTAAGTGGAGATAGACCAAAAAAAAGGAAAATTGAAAAGAAGTTAATTTTCAAGGTAAGCTATAGCACTGGGCAAGCATCTCAGCCTCCCAAGGTTTGCACTATCCACAGATAAGACAAGTGTCGAATTCAAAGCCAACTGTGAAGCCACTCTGAAAGTTACAATTGAGACAGTATTTCAGTTACAAACACACACACACACCCCGAATAAAAATATTATGTGCTTAGCTATTTGCTGTTTGAGACTTCTCAGGTTTGGCCCATTTTGAGTCTGAATGGCAGAAACCATTATGTAGCAGGTCTATTTTTCCACGTTAGGAAGTTTTGGTAATAATTAAGATACTACTGTGTTTACAGTGACTGCACCTACAATAATTTTAAAAAAATAATCACCTGCTAAAAAGTGTAAGTGATGCAATTTCAGCTAATAATAAATTAAAATACGTATGTTCTAGAGAGAAAAATCAAGAACACTTAAGGAAAGTGAGGACAAAAATATTATGATTTTATATACTGTGTATCAGTTACAGAACTTTCTACATACAATAGAAATTCAAACTGCTGACTATGCTATTCAGACTTAAGTTCCTGTTTCAGGAATACTGGCTTACTCACTTTCCCATCCTCCCCTCCAGTTACTATGTACTGCCCATCTGGAGAATACGCTAGTGAAACCATGCTGTTGAAATGCCCCTGCTGCTTCAGCACGTAGGACTCGCTTTGCCACTCCCACACCAACAGCTGACCCAAACCTAAAAACACATGAAAAAAAAATTAACCAGAATGATGAATACGATTACAAGACCCTGCAAACGCAAGCCACAAAACATAAGAGTTGCATGCAACATTAAAATAAAAGTTTACGCAGACAGGCTGCGCTATGCACATACAAATACTGATAAAAGCCCCATTTTATAAGTTCAAAGCAATTTCCTTGACAACCCAGAGCCTGTACTCTATTTAACACCCTCAGTACTACAGCAGCAATGCTATAAACCAGCTTTGCTAACAAATAAGTGCACGCTAATAAATAGCCAAAAATCAGAACTATTCTAGGACAAAATTATATTTTCATGTTTATGCCAATTCATAAAAAATACTTTTTTTTTTAATATATGTATGTAATGCAAAACAAAAGTACTTCCCATAAATAGCAACAGAAGATTAGTGTAAAGCCTGAACAGTGTGTTTCCAACCTGGTAATACAACTACCTGACCGGCAAGTGGCCTTGCCTACTGGTCACCGCAGTGAATACACACGGTAACCATAGGCTTTTCAATACAAAGGAGATGGTAACTTCTTACTTTCTGCTTTTCAAAATAAATTACCTGGAAAGAAAACGAGGCCTGCATATAAAGGTATAATCTTGGCTACCACACACACCATACATCTGGGCAAGAACAACCCCAGGTACCAGTACAAGTTGGGAATTGTATGGTTGGAGAGCAGTGTNTACAAGAGGCACTGGGTGCAAGGTGGAACATAAGAGGTTCCACTTTAAATATAATGAAAAACTTCTTCACAGTGAGGGTGACAGAACACTGGAAGGGGCTACCCAGAGAGGTTGTGGAGTCTCCTTCTCTGGAGATGTTCAAAACCCGCCTGGACGCGTTCCTGTGTGACCTGATCTAGGTGTTCCTGCTCCGGCAGGGGG
Source organism: Nycticryphes semicollaris (assembly GCA_013400055.1). Classification (NCBI taxonomy): domain Eukaryota; kingdom Metazoa; phylum Chordata; class Aves; order Charadriiformes; family Rostratulidae; genus Nycticryphes; species Nycticryphes semicollaris. The sequence goes on from VXBJ01006365.1 coordinate 932,951, forward strand.
ATTGGACTAGATGATCTTTCAAGGTCCCTTCCAGTCCCTGATATTCTGTGTAGTGCTGGAACATCCAGGTAGCTTTGCAAAAGGCTGTGCAACAAGCAGCAAAGGAAGAGACTGGGCCCAAAAAGAAAGCATATCAGGAGCTACACTAAGGCTAAGTCATATGCAAGGGATATGAAGTCCATCCTGATTCTGCTACAGTTTTCGTATTTGTTTTAAGAGTAATCCTTTTCCTTTTTTTCCTTTGTTAGCAAAGTATTTTCCTGAATCACAAGAATTCTGGGAGGACTTGCTTTACTGTATCGAGACACTACAGAGATGAGAGTGGAAGTTAACAAAACTTTAGGACTTTGAGACGAGAAGAGCAAGAGAAATTTGGGTTTGCATGCCCACAACGTTCCTCATTTTTCCACAAATACAGACCCCCAAAATTCACAAACCTGAACAGCCAAAGGCAATCCAGTCACCAGTACAGTTGATAGAAATAGAAGCTATCCTTTGGTCTGAAATACTGAAGTAAGAGAATTACACGTTAAACTTGCATTTTCAAGCCTTGCGTGATAAAGCTTCAAACCTAGGCTTTAATTCCTCTGTTCAAGCTATCTCTTTGGTTACCTTACTGAATTTCTCCGTCACTGTAACATCAAAAGCAGCTTACAAATCCTTTCCTTCATTAGGCTCAAAACCAACAAACAGACAATGCTGCCTTATTTGGAATAAAGATGGAGTATCTACATCCCAAATAAAGATGTACTCGCCAGCACAAAAATTCCAAACATTCAAGAAAAAAAACCCCTACATCACTTTTCCATCATTAGCCATGGAATGGAGCTGTCTGGTATTTACTACATCAATCTAACTACGATTATGCCTTTCCAGAAATTACAATACTAAATAGATGCTCATGTTTAACAGTTTTGTGCTCCAATTATTCATCTTTCACTACTATACGTGGTGTGTTCTCATTTAAACAACTAGAAACGTAGCCCCTACAGAAAACCAAACTAAAAAAACCCCAACCACAGCCCCATACCTCACCTCAAGGAGTGGATCAGATTGAAATCTGGAAGCTCATGAAGGTGAAAGATTCCAGAGGCAAAACCAGTGACTAAAAGGTGTGTTTTCTTGTGATAAGCTGCAGAAGTCAGGTTATTAAAATCTCCCTCTTTATTGAAGAAATACCTGGCATCAAAGAAATTAGACAAAAAACAAGCTGAACGTGAAAGAAAAAGCATGCTGTTTCAGATGCATTTCAATATAGATCATATATTTTGATAAAGGTATCCTACAATAAAATTAAAAAGCAGTAGTTCCAGAAATAACTAGATATAAGTACTTTACCTAGCTAGTGAAAGCTAACTTTCTTCTCTCCCTCAGTGTTTACAGCTGCTACCATAATCTGATTATCAGAAGTGATACCTGATCACGTGCAATGAAAGGGACTGAAAGTTAACCTCAGAGGAACATGCACTGTGCATGTCCTTCTGACCACCTACTGCCACTGTGGGTGATCCTCATAAATTCACTGGTTATCCTTATAGAATCACAGACCTTCTATATGCGAGTCCTCTTGCAGAGGAAGGAATTGACTCAATTGAGTATTGTATGCCTGCTGAAGGCTTTCTCAGTTTCTTTGTAGCTATAGATCTTACTGGAACTAAACAGATCAAGCACCACAATGGTCAAATAAAAAGAGTATCTGAACGTTATCCACAACACTTGCATAGTCCAAATTCTTTCAGTCTGGAAGTGATGTTCCCTGAGGCTAATTAGAACCTGGACTGGGGTAGGGCACTTTCTCTTTACGCTTTCTTTACAGTCAAAGAAATTGAGAACAGAACCCAGATGTCAGATGTTCCCAACTGGCCCCTACGTGCACCCTGTCTCTCCCTCACTCCACTGACCGGAGATGGCCTACGAACGTTATCCTTCTTCAAGCAAAGCTAAATGCTGCGACTATTTTAAACTGGATCATTCTTTGTAAGACATATCTCCTTTGATGGGGACAGGTACGGAAATCCTCCAGGAAGTCATCTCCAAGTATTTTATTAAAGAGGCTCATGAGCTATCTTTATGAAATGTCACTGTCACCTCTTGAAAGCAGCCAAGCTCATCTGGCAAGAACTCACAAGCCTTAGCTTTGGCTTACCTAGACGAGACTGTACTGAAGATCTCATTACACTTCTTGGCTTTCAAACACTAAAACATGCACCATAAATCAGTATTTCTTGCATTAGTAAAATCATACTGACTTGCTATTCTCAGTGTGAAGGGTATTGCCCTTCATATAGCCAAGGTACGATAAACATGTTTACTGAAATGATTAAAAATGGGTTTTACAATAAATTACCAAATCCTGGGCAGAGTTTTACACTACTTTGAATGACTGATAAAGGGTGAAAAAAGCTCTACGGTAAATCCCAACAGTAAGTGTCTTTGGAAAAACTGAAAATCACTTACTTTGCAACACGTGAATATTTAACCTTATCTCTAGTCTCCTGTTCACTTGGGTTGGCTTTTCCATGAATTTCTTCACCCTTTGGCTCCTCGGGAAACTCTTCATTACTTTTTTCTGCATTCTTTTCCCTCTCTGAATCTTTAGGGGGCCTGGGCTTCAAACCATCGAGCTCTGTATCACACTGCCATACACAGAGTGCTGCATCCTGGCTAATTGTGTACAGCTAGAATACAAACACACAAACATAAAATTAGCATGTAATACCTGAGTATTGTACTCTGCTATCTTGCTATGAACATAGCATTGCAGAAGGGTTTGCAAGTCTGCACTCTTATCATTAGGATAATGTACTACTTAGTCCTATAGAACTCAAGGTTCCTTCATCTGGAAAACTTCACTTATCCTAAGAAACGATGATTTACTTTACCTGCCCTCAGGTAATTTTTTTAGAAGACCAAAGACAGTTTGATTACCAGGTGGCATTACAGCTAATTAAATTTTTCATATTTAAAATTATATATTTTTTTTTCAAGTAACTTGCTCTCCTGAAGTTTACATCTTCAAATAGTCACAGAACTGTAAACGCAGAATCACAGTGGAGGAGTAAAGAGACATATTACTTATGCATTTTAAAAATTCTGATATATTATTAGTCAGCATCCTTACTTACAGGTAAGATTCTGCTTCAAATATTTTAATATTAAAATTCAAGAACATTGTGCGGTTATACATACATCTAGACTGTTCTCTTCAAAAAAGCAGGCGACTATTATATCCTTATGCCCTCCAAGTGAGTAGTAGATCAAGTTTGCCCATCGTTCTGCTCCGAACACCCATGTAGACATGTCCTTGCTCCCTACTGCAAAACATCTATAAAAGAAAAGGCAATTTTAATTAGAATACTGGTTTGAAAGGCTCTTCACTGGGTTGAGAACATTCTGAATGGGAAGAAAGCTGTCACACCTTTAAAAGTAACTTTACACATAACAGAGTTGTAAATTGAGGTTGGCAACTCTAGCAAAGGTAAATGGAATTAAAGACATTCAAAAGCTCAACCATATCCATAAAGAGAACACATTTTAGGAATATGAGTAACTAGGCATTTTCAAGAACAAATGCATTTTTGATCCCTAAAACATGCTTATTTTTTACTTTCTAGTCTGCCTAATGATACTATTTTTTAAAAAATTCAAGATAGACTGCAACATGCATACGAATATTAACAATAAGAGCAGGCAGACAGTGCTTTAGTTTAAGGACTCACTTGGAATCAGACGTCCAGTCAATACAGGTTGTTTCATCATATGGACCATAATAAGTTTTGTCCAGAACAAATGCATTAAATTCTCGTTTTCTCCCAGGAGCATGGTACATAAGAGCAACATTGTCTTTTGTAATCACAAATTTCCTGTCATATAAGGAATAAAACAAAGGGTAATTGCACACAAATCTGTTAAAGCAAACAATTGTTTAGTACAGACTGCAATATAACGAAACAAAACAATGTTAAAAAGGTTTCTGCATTACTGAAGTCATAAATATGGACTGCTTTTGAATTAAAAAAAATATTTGCAGATTGGTATTATCCCCCAACTTTGTCAACACAAGCTTATCTTACACGTTACAGACAGAAAACATTCAGCAAAAACCACCTAAGTTTGAGTAACAAAATATTTATTCTCTAATTTTCACAAAGTAAGAAAAAGTTCAAACATTCAAAACAGGATATTCTATTTCAACCCCTCTTCACCTCCATATACTGGCCACTTTCACAAACACAAAACATCTGCATGCCCACTACACCTTTTCTCTAATCTGGTCCTGTTGCCAGTATAATTCCATAATACAGAACCGTGACTCCAACTTTCAAGCAAAACTCATTCATGATCACTTCTAAGTCAGCTTTGGCTCCCGGACCGTGCATTTAAGGGACATGAAAAGAAGCACTCGATTCAGACGACCCCTTTCAGTAGCACAGCTGTCTTACACTAACACATATCAGCAGTGAAACTGCACCGCCATGAGTGCCATCGTGCAGCTCTACAGCACTGACTCTCCCTGCCACAGTCTCTTTCACCTTAACCATGACACATTAAGAACAGTTAAACTCAGAGCAAATCATCTATGTTTTCAAGAGTCCCAAATGTAGACAGACACCATCTCTGATGGGCAACTTTCCTGCCACTGTTTCCAAGGCTTTGCTTTTCTTCTTTTCTCACGCTCTCAATTTTACAGATGAAGTAACCTGATCAGCTCAAAATCTTCCCTATGTTAATCGACAGGTATCATCCTCAGATTGGCCAGAATATCCTAATAATTACAAGTAGTTCATGAGGTAATTTCTGTTGTTTTGTTCTAAAGCATGCACATTTTACTTACTTGCCATCAGGTGAAAAGCTGACACTGTGAACTGGCTTGTGAAAATAGAAGTGATGTATCACACATTTACCAATCAAACTGACAAGCAAGGCGGCTCCCTCTGTAAGGGCAGAAAAAGACGAATCATGGAAATAAATCCAGTCCCCAAAGAAACCATAACCCTAGCAAGCTTCATTTCTTTCCTTAAATAGTAGGGGGGAGGTACCTCCTCAGAAATGTTTCAGTACAGTGCACTTAATATTATTAAGAAGAAAAATGCAATCAAAATTACGAGTCACTTTCTAAATTTTGTAAATAATTTCTTTTTTATGTTCTGTAAATAAAGATACCTTCCCAAAAATATTCAACATAGTTTTTAAAGCAGAGGACTTGTAATTTGTGTTAAGGTTAAATACATGGCAATACAGGCTCTACTCTTCAGATTATGTTTTTATTTCACTCTTTTAAAAAACAAATGCCTCCTTTATGAAAGTACCTTCATCAATTAGTATGGCAAGACTTCCATCTGGAGAGAGCCCCACACACACAATATTAAGCCGTGTAGCCAATGGGTATGTCTCACACTTATTACTGCAAGAAAAAGATATAACATTAAACTGGGTATAAAGATGTGAAAAAAAAAAAAAACAAACCCAAACATTCACCTTCAGAATCAACAAAACATGGTTCAATACCTCTATTAAAGCCACTGCATCAACTTAGATGTAGAATCCCCATGACTTTCTGCCACAATCCCATAAACACCAGCTATGTAATAGATAGAGAGATAGACTCAAGAGACAGGCTCTCGACCAGAATCCCAGGATAATGAGCATCAATCACAACTCGGGCCTACAGGAAAAGGCAGATGACAGTCTAAGCTTTGCCACTTACGAGACGCTACAAGGCAGAAGCACTCAAAGAAACCAGATGACCAAATCAAATGCAAAACTCTGTGTCTGAAACATTTCTTATACTCCCCAGGGATCTGTATGCATAAAACCTGCAATGTGCAACACATCGATAACGATTCTACTAGGCAGGCTCCTGACTTTTAACACTAAACTTTTCAGGACATTTGGGGCAGGCAAACCATTCTGGAGGCCCCCAAGGCCACGCCAGGTGCACCTCCGCACCTCCTCACGTTGGGCTGAGGGAGCCGGTGGTGCAGGGAGCACCGGTCCCCACACACACACACATAATCACGGAGAACGCTGCCATCGTGCCGCCCTCGGGTCGGGCTCCACCTACCCCCTGTGAGCTTTACTCCCCCCCGAAAAAGCCATGCTGGCGGTACCAGGCCCTTCCTCCTTCCTGCCGCCGCCGGTGGAGGGGGGAACGCATGTGTGTGGGGAGGCAGGGGCCGGCAGGCCTGAGGTGGGGGCGGAAGGAGAGAGGCAGCGGGCTGGGGCTGGCTTACTTCTTCAGATCGAAGACGGAGATCCTGTTCCCGACGGGGCTGATGAGAGCACTGCCATCGCGGGTGAAGCTGAGGTTCCCGCGGCGGTACACGGTGCCCAACAGGCCGGAGAACTGCAAAGGGACAAGGACGGGGAGGGGGAGGGGGAGGAAACACGACAAAAGAAACGGCGGGGAGTGGTTAAAAGAGCCGGGAAGAGGAACGCGAGGGCGGCCGCTAGACGCCGGCAGAGCCGCCGGTCACTCACCCGGTATGCGAACTTCATGGCGGCGGCCACACGTGAGGGAGCGCGTGGAGCAGCACCCAGCGCGCGTAGACACGGCCCAGCGGCGGCACAGGGGGCGGGAGGGCGGCAAAAGTGCGCATGCGCCCGGGGAGGAGCCGGTGACTTTCTGTAGGGGGCGGGGCCGCTGCCCGTGGGGTTATGGAAGAGTTCAGGGTTGGAAGGGACCCTTAAAGATCATCGAATTCTGCCCTGCCCTTGCCATGGGCAGGGACACCTCCCGCTAGAGCAGGTTGCTCAAAGCCCCATCCAGCCTGGTCTTGAAAACCACCGGGGATGCGACATCCACAGCTTCCCTGGGCAACCGGTTCCAGTGCCTTTCCACCCACACAGTAAAGAATTCCTTCATGGTATCTACTCTAAATCTTCCCGTTTAAAATCATTGCCCCTCGTTCTTTCTCGACATTCCCTGCTAAAGCGTCCCTCCCCATCTTTCCTATAGGCCCCCTTCAGGTGCTCTAAGGTCTCCCCAGATCCTTCTCCAGGCTGAACAACCCCAACTCCCCCAGACTGTCTCCACAGTAGTGGCGTTCCAGACTTCTAATCATTTTGTGTGGCCCTTCTCTAGAACCTTTCCAACAGGTCCACGTCCTTCATATGTTGGGGGCCCCAGAGCAGCCTGCAGTACTCTAGGTGGGGTCTCAACAGCACAGAGGGGCAGTCACCTCCCTCAACCTGCTGCCTGCTCTTCTTTTGATGTGGCCCAGGATGGTGTTGGCTGACCCCACTGCACATTGGCAGCTCATTGTGAGCCAACACGCCCAAGTTCTGTGGGGTTGTTCTCAAACCATTCTCCACCCAGCCTGGATTTGTGGTTGGGATTTGTCTTGACCTAGGTGCAGGACCTTGAACTTAGCCTTGTTAAACTTCATGAGGTTTCCGCGGCATGACTGCTCAAGCCTGTCCAGGTCCCTCTGGATGGCATCCCTCGTGATGGGGTACCAGTACCAGAAAGACAGGCTGCATAACGATACCCGTTTGGTATTACTGGTCTCCCCTTCTACCCATGTGCCATCACCTGGCATCTGCAGCCAGGGCCATGCTTTCTTCTTCAGCCATTCTCATCTCTCCTCAGGACAATGCCACCGGGCCATGGTTCCTGGACAGGACAGGACCCAGGGAGGCTGAAGCAAGAGTAGAGAGAGGGTGGTCCAGGTGGCAGGAGGTGCTGGTCCGTGTGCTGCGCTGGGGTCAACAGAGCTACTCAAAGCCTGAAGAGCAGTAGCCCTCAGGTGGCTCCCCTGTGGATGCTGGGCAGCTCTGTTCTAGAAAGAGGCAACCCGTCAAATACAGTAAGAGCACACTTTAGATTGTTGTTCTAAATACATCCTCTTGTTTAAGTTTGGAAATAGATCTTTCTGTTAAAGTAGCTTTGGATAACATAGATGAAACAAACACTCCCTCAAAGAAAAGGAAAAATAGGAGAAGCCACAACAGCAGAGAAGTGGGATTTCTTTTTAAAACATGTATATTTAGAACTGTAACGCTTACAATTTCGTTAAACAATCTTAGTACAATGTGTTTAATCTAACAGTATATTACAGAACAATGTGAAAAATGATTTAATAGCAAACCATGAAAATGGAATTAATTATAATACCTGCAGTGTCCAAGTCACAAACTTGTTACCTTTTCCAGTCAAAGAATCCCAGCAGTCATTCACACTAAATGATGCTTTGGGTTTTATCCAGAATAAAATGGTATGATTTCCACAGAGAAAGGGCATTCCTTCACAGAAAGAAGATGCATAACAAGAACATTTCCAGCTAGCAGGTCTACTTTATACATCTATTTAGACATATTCTTTTTTTAAAATAAAAAATAATAATAATTAAAAAAAAATTGTTTAGACCAGTGCAGGGTACCTATTCATTTTTCAACTTAATTGCAATTTTTTTTGGAAAGAGGGTTTGTTTGCTTTTTCTTCCTCTTTATAACTTAGCAGAACCTGAGTTTAGAAAAAAATAATAACAATGAACTTGTCTAAGGAGCAGTTCTTCACTTTAGCTTTACTGACAAGTATTTGATATGGGATAGTTTTCCTCTGTGGAGTCTGTTGACATCGCACCATTATAGATCTGCAAGTAGAAAAGGTCATTCTCACATTAAACGCACAAGTTTCAGTATCAGAAGCAGGACATCAGAAGGAGTTGTAATTTTTCCAGTCACAGGTGGATTTGCAACATTCACAAAAATTACACCTTTTTTTTTCATTTTTACATTTTTTGTATTTACATTTCAGATATAAATAATGAAATTATTTAAGTTACATGTTTTAACTTTGTTTCACAATTATTCTACATCTGCAAGCTTTCCTATATCAAACCAATCTCTTTCTTCCATGATGAATGCGGAAGTCTGGCCTCTAATCAGTAATAATTACACTAAGCCTTTATGATGAAAGGTTGACTGTTCAAGTATCACATCATACTAAAATTTTTGCCCCAATTTAAAAATTGGGGCAGCAAACCAAGCCACTTAGAAATGGTAATAAAAGAAATTAATCTGGGAACTCAATAAGCCAAATAATTTATTATTATTAAATTCTATCAATATCTTTCTTTGGTAAGAACTATGCAAGAGGATGACCCAACCCCCAAAAAATTATATAATATGTGACATCACAGTGTCTACTCTGTGAAGGAGAAAGCCTCAAAAAATTAAGGAATTTTGTTCTGTTAAGATTGTTTATAGCAGTAGCTCTCCCATGCATCTAAGTATGCAAATGAAGGAGGTTTAATATAAAATTGCAATGGCAGGAATTAAGGATGATAAAACATTAAGAAAAAAAAAACCCAAACAGAAAAGCAACTATTACACCAGTGAACGTGCTGTTTTATGCTTTGTTGTGTTTCTGGCACATGTGTGGAAAAGCCTGTAAATTATTACATAAAAATCCAAGACTTGGATAATTGTATCATCCGATTCTAAATTCTAAAATATGTACCAAGTGTGAAACAAATTTCTCAGCTGCCAGCCAGACAAAAATAAGGAAGTGGTCCGAATATTTGGATTTTTTTTTTGTTGTTTTCGCTGCCCTGTGTTGTGATGCAGGATGTGACCGAAGGGAGAAAACCCAATAGCTTACACAAAACATACTAAAGTGGCAATATAAACTAGCTGACACAAGCTTCACTGTACATTTAAATTGATACAATTGTCTGGTGCTTCCATGGCCAGTACGTGTTGAGTGCCATAGGTCTCCTTAGAGTTAGAACGTTACGACAAAGACTAAACAGGTCATAAATCCTTTAAAGTGCTTTCATATCCAGTTTCTCATGGGTTTTGCTTTCCTTCTTTTCATACTACGGTTGTCACGTGATATTGACTTCCAGAACGTGGTCGTCCTTGCTGGGAATGACAAGTATCTGCATACCCGTGCTGCAGTTGAAGACCTGACCAGACGAAAAGGACTGCAGACGGGGCATTGGCAAACCTTTGTGTTCCCCGCTGGCTGCGGAGTGCAAGCTACCTCTGCTCCTTATGCTGCTGCTGTCAGCTTGATCGTCCACGTTCTTGTCCACAGATAGGTTATCGTTTTCGATCCAGCTATCTGTTTGAACACAAAAACCCCACAGTTTTAGTCTACGGAGTGATTAAACAACTTAAAAATTATTTCAAAGGCACAGTCCTCTTGCTACATGTTAAAAGCTACTCATCATCTCTGCTGAGGTAACAGTCTGTGCATGCTTTTGGCCAGCAGCAGATGTAACAGAGTGAATTATATTGCTTTCTAAGGAAAATTTAAGTAGCATTTCCTGCCATTTGTCACGGGCTGGAAAGGTGCAACACTGGCAATTCCTGGAGCTCTGCTGACAAATGCTAAGTTGCTTGCACGACTGAATTCTCACTATAGTGCTGGGGCTACTCAATAGTACAGATAAATACTCTAGGTGCCTGTGGTAATTTAAAACTTTTCAGCTAATCTGGTTTATGCGCCGTATTTTTTTTTCTTTTATTTTGTACTTAATCCTTTCAAAACCTGGTAACAAATGTCAAAGACAATGAAGGCACAGCAGACGTGCAGTTCACAGACAATGCAACCACAGGATTAAGTGAAAACGACTTGATAAACCCCTTGATAAATTATAAATTCAGCTACAACTAATATGCATGACAAACTTTAAAGGAAATGTAAAAAAACCAATGCATTTATTATTCCTCCTCACAGATTAAGACTGCTACCTCAATTCAAAGTTCCCGTTAGAACAACATTTTTATAAGATCCAAACCAGAACTGTGAGTGAAGGTAAGTAACAAAGACACCCGAAGAACACTCAGGCAACGGATTTCCTCGCCTTGCTTTTCTCTTCACGCAAGAGCAGAGGAGAATTAGAATAATTTCTGTAAGCAGCCTTCTGTAAGTCGAGATAGCTTTACCTGCATCGAGTTGCATGGAGTGAGCAGAATGGTGAGGGAGGTATTTAAACAATCTGACATCAGGGAAAGGTAGATAGCCAGCAAACAGTGGCATCACTTCCATGTGGACTTTGTGAGTTGCTCGAGCTGCAACCGGCATCGATATCACTCCAGAACTTTTTCCACAGACTGCCCAGTTGCTACTGTTGTCAACAACTGCAAGAATAAAGAGCAAATGCTATAAAGACCTTTTCTGAAAAACGGATAACGCTCAGTATAGTTTTAGAGCACTTTTAAAATCAGTATTTTACCAATGCCTAGGAGCTTTTATGTGTGAAGAGTTACGCAAGGTAAGAAAAGAGCCCTACATAAAAGGGACCAAAGCTGAGTCTTAAGCAAGTATCCATCCAGTTTGGACAGCATTTATATTCCACTTGAAGACAGATTAATGAGGAAAAAACAAAATATTCTTAGTCTAGCAAAATGAAAACTGCTTTACTGAGTAGCCATACACACAATACAAGAATATATGCCACAGAAAATCTGGCAGATGTCATTATCAAGACAAAACTACTGGGGAATTTTGTCAATATGCTTAAGAAAAATATTCTTACCTTCATACATAAGTTTTGTTGTGCAATATCCATCTGATTCTGTTAATGCTTCATCTCTGTCAACCTCCGAGAGGTCAACAAGTCGGGTGATTGACACCTCTAAGGAGCAGAGTGAGCCTGTTTTACAATACTCTGCCCCCAGTGGTGGAAAAATTTCAGTTTTCACATGATACAATGTCTGTCAGAAAGAAAACAGTGCTGTTATCAAGAAAAAAGCGGCATTTTACTTGTGCTTCAAATGAACTGCACAATTGATACAGTATAAATTTACCTTTACATTTAATATCCATTAAATCTTTTTAATGTCAGATTCAGTTATAAGTAATAGTTCACTTCATTATCTTGTTCAGTTCAACAAAATAATCAGAACCAAATTTGATTCAATCTATTTTTGATACCAGCAGCAAACATACCATTTTTCCCTCCACTTCTGTGCTTTAACTCCGCCTTTCCACACTCCTAAATGGACACCAATTCTCTTACTATTTAAACAAACTTTTACTAGTTTCTTGGCTCCCCACTTTCCAGATGCATCACTCAAATTCTGAGTAATCCAGAAGTACTTCATCCCTCTTACCATCACAGTCCTCAGAGTAACAGTGCTCACATTATCAGAGAGCTCATTTTTAATTACTACAAAATTCAATTTCTATCAAAACTCCCCACTGTTTAATTCAGTTAGTTCTCTTTAAAATCCAGAAAGGTGCTGATACAGGTGCCAACAAATGCCAGTTACATGCCAGTAGGTATACAAATACCTAAAATATTGCTCAATGCCAGTTTGTAATAAATAAGTAGGACACATAGCAACACTGAAACCAGACAAAAAGATTTAACCAAATCAGCGTCTTCTCATGTTGCTACTTTTTACCCAAGCATCAAAACAGGTAACTCAAGACTGAGTTTAGAGATGAGATTAAATAATGTTGATAGAATTCCTTTGATAGGAAGTTCTATCAAGCCTTTAAGCTTCCTAGCTATTCAAAGGAAAGAAGTTTGTCCACAAAGGAAAAGAAGAAACATTTAAGACAATGGCCTAGATAACCCTAAATATTTCATTAGAGGAACTCATCTCAAGCACTACAAAAAAAAAACCACTCAAATGCTTTCAATAGCAAATACTGTTTTTTTTGGAAATTGCAATTTGCTTTGGAGACCGCAGCCTTAAGTGGGCAGGGAAAAAATCAGCTCAGTAATCTAAGGACAGTCTCTGTGGCACAGGCCCAGGAAGGTGAAGGCACAGAAAAAAACTGAAACAAGATCAAGGATACTAGCACAAGTGTTATGTTTCCCCCCACCTCTCACTCAGGTGACAAGTATATGATCCCACCATATATGCAGTTCTATTGGTCAACAAACCAGCTATCCAATGATCCTAAGCAGGTATCAATAGCACCAGGTAAAATGAATTTTTCTACTACATTTCTTATCTTTCCCTTTCCATACATTAGGAAACCATATTCAGGTAACATGCCATACCTAGAAGAGTACTTACAAAAAAATTTTCCACTTGGAATTCATAAGTGAACGGCTTCAGGGTAAGAGACTGTTCTTCAGAGGTAGCTGGACAAAAGCTGACTGAAAACAGGCACTGTAAGGAGAGAGGAAGCTCTTTCGTCCACTTCAATTCCCACACAAAGAATATTGATTGCTTACTGTATATGACCTGAAAGAGAATGTTTATAGTATTAGCTCCTTCCTTCCTCTAAGAAGTGGAAATGCACATACGTATGTTTGTCTGTTCTGGCATTAATACAGATAATAAAAACAAAATTACCTGTGTTAAATAAATCATTAGGGCAAATATGCAACCAAAATAACTAACATCTAAATAAAAGGAGGGATACAGTTCACTGTCAGAACCCATGTTTCAAAAGAGAACACTTCACATTCAAATACGTGTGAAAAAACATCTTATTCAAAAGTCAAATTTAATAAAGATGTTAATAATGTTTGTATATATTTTTCCTAGGCACTAAGAATGACCAATTTAATATCATGTTCAGACAAGGCTGAAAGAAGCTTCAAAGGGATTGTTTTGCGACTTAAATAGCTTACTAGTAGTTAATTGGAAAATGGCCTCTGCCTTATTTTTTCCTAAACAATAACAAACTGCAACTATAAGATGAACAAAGTAACAGTGATATTAATGATGATACATTTGCATAGCTGGTGTTCAAGCAGGCACATAGTGCTTTGCACACAGCAAACAGACAAGTTTTAGAACTTTCCTGTGCAAGTTTTGGAATTTAATCGAAGATCTATGGGTGTAAATGCCTTCTAAAAAATCTTTAAGACTCAGTGTTACTCAGAGGACTACAAAGGTCTGACCTAACATCAGCTATCAGCCTTACTATGAAATCTATGGGCAGAAGTGCTAATAATATCACTAACAAGAACTTTCATCTACCCATCCTGCCAACAAGCTCATAAACTACCAAGTAAATCTTTACCTGTTGAGATTCGGGGTTCAGAGGTACCAGCTGCAAATCTGTACAGTCAGCAGAATTTTTTAGGCTGTAGTCTGAAAGCTGGAAACAGAGTTCTGACAAATTCTGTACACAGACTTGCACATATTTCCTGAAAAATATGACACAGTTTGTTCAACAGAAGTTGAATAGTTACACTGAAAGAGTGCACGTTCATGAAATCGTTTTCTAAGTGCACAGCTGAAGCTAAAACAGAACGGCAGGTATGTTTGTTTCTCTCAATCTTTTCCTCAGTATTTCTGAAGCTGTAGAAACAATCCTCTTCCACGCTAAACAAAAATATAAAACTACACAGAAATAAGCTATCTTGGTTTATCTTGTGGTCTTGTTTCCAAAATAGCTGAAACCACAAATTTGTATTATTATTTTGAAAGAACAGCGGAAATGCACAAGCTTCCAATAGGAAGCTGCATAAGAGAACAAAAGCACAAATTAAAAAAAAAAAAAAAGGTTTCTATAAATATCACTTATGAAACTCCAGCTCCATATTTTGTAAGAAGAAAGCAACAATAAATACTTAATGAGTACATTACCGTTTTCCAGCTGACAATAAGGAATGCTTGGCATTAAAAGGTATGCAGAATGTTAATGCAATAATAGTGGAGTAAATCGACCAAGGACAATCAATGGTTACCTAAAGGAAAAAACAGAACAAAGTTCTTATTCTTAATGGTCTTTGGCATAACAATTTTGCTTTTCTTCTCATTTCTAAGCAAAACATTTCTCAGCAAGTGTCTACAGCTAATGCATGCAGAGTGGGAAGAAGAAAAAAAAAATTAAATTAGAAACCAAAAATCCGTATGTCAAAAACTAATCTAATAAAATATTAGGTTTTTGTTTTCCTGTAAGTGGGACATGAAATCTTGAAGAAGCTTTTCCTGCAGAAATGGTCATACCCAGTTCTGAAGAACAGAAATAAAGGAAGACAAGAAAAAAAAAATATAACTACACTAACAATACCAATAGCATAACACAGTAATTTGGTAAAAGGTCAATATCACATAAATTGCTATGTGATCTGTTTCTGAAATGTCTTTATAATATTTTAATGTATTAAACATAAGTCAAAAATATTTTTAAAATTTATTTAATACGTATTTGTTTTAACTTGAAGCAGCTCACTTAACTGAAGAATTTCTCCTGAAATGAATGCTGCCACTCTTCCAGTTGTAAAGCATGTAGATCTAACAACTTCTTTTTATATGCAGAGATAAATAAAAAAATCTTCCATTACATCCCATTTTATCAATGCTAGACTACAGCTGTTCTTATTACCCAGCTCTTCACACACAAGGATATATGGCAGCACACTTGGTCAATTTTAACAAAGAGCAACAATGTGAAAGGTGATGATTTCAAGATAATTTTGCTCTCCCGCCACCACCACTTCTATTTTGTGAAGCGTATGCCCCTGTGATCAAATAGATTTCATAACAAAAACATTAAATTATATCTTACTTTTTGGTCAACAGTAGCCATGCGGTTGTCCTGTTTCTGCTTCTCTTTGTTTTTTCTGTGAATTTCTTTATTTGTAGTATTTTCTTTCTCAGCTGCAGATTCTGTGGCTGATGGCAAATACATGACCTCTAGTTCAAATTCAATCACGTGATATGCAGGAGCCACTGGCAAACTGATACTTGTGATCTTTTCAGAAGACTGAATCCTTAATGATGATTCTGATACCTTTTCTGTAGTTGAGCAGAACAGGGGTGGGGGAAAAAATGTTGTTTAAAAACCTATTCATCCCTTCCCAATTTTTAATTTTGAACTGTAACTACGTAATGAAACTAGCTTATAAAGCTAAGTGAAAAATACAGAAAAAATACATGGTGCCATAACCATTTCCTAGCAAGACCTCCATGCTTGCAAAGACAGCAACAAGAAACTACGTTTTGCAACTCCACAGTAACCTCTTCAGATGAGCTATAATCCCCTCTTCTTAAATACCACTGCTGTTCACAACTTCCCAATACTAACGCCCTATCCTTCTTAAACTGCAGGAAGGTAACCACTACATTCCATGTAACAGTCCCTTCCAATGTTCAACTAAGAGGACAATTTGATAACAAGCTTCAAAATAGCTGAAGAGCTACTTTAGTCCATCATATGATACGCAATGAATTTTTTTACAATGTCCCGCACCTCTTCAGTTTCATAAGTTCACTTCAACCAAACTTACATCTTATTGAATCCACACACATCATCGTTCATCATCTCCTTTTGAAGTACTACACATGGGGTGCCTCTGTATAGCCTATTTCTTAATTTCATCAAGTCTGTTCAGAGTGTTCTTCCCGTTTATGTAAAAGTTGCTTGAGTCTGAGTGACTGAGGAGACTACACAGTACTTACCAGAAAAAAAAAGGAGCTAGGACATCATCTGTTTAAATGAAACACCAGCAAACGAAGCTTTTATGTAGAGTACTATGTAAAAACCTACCTCCAACTAACTTCACAATTAAAATGGTCTAGTTAAAATACAGTCTGGGTAGTAATAAAAGGTCACCATCATTCACTTGGAGATCACGCATGATGCTCACCTCAGTAGCAGTTTCACCATGCCTACCTACTGAATTTCATCAAGGAAAGTCAAAGTTGTTCAGCTATGTTTGCTGAACAGTTCATACTACTGCTTTGAGGGTGAAAGTTCAAGACCTTTCCCGCACTGAAGTCCCTGGAAGTGTTCTTAACAGTGACTATGAAAAAGGCAGCAATGGGGTCTTAATACTGCAAGTACAGGTTTACTTCAGGATTAGTGAATTCTCAGGCATCCAAAGATTATAAATTTTTACTTCACTGCTTACCTCTGGTGTTGGAATAGATCACTGCCTTGCTCTCTGGATGGTACAGAATAGGCATGGCATCCGCATTACTGAGCTGCAAAGTATCCCCGTTCTTCATAGCGTAGTGACCAGTAGTCACTGTGAATTTCACCTTCTGGGGAATGCCAGCCAAAAGGCTATCTGAGGAAGAAAGCAGAAATTGTTAACAGATTCCAGTACTCATCAGTCCATGGTTACAATGCACTGGTAAAGCTTGTTAGCAATATTCCCAGGCAATTTGTCACAGGTGTGAGTGTAACTTAAAAGTGTGAGGTTTTGGCGTTATGCAACATATTAAGCCTAGCTCAGAGGCATCAGAGTGGAGAAACTGGCCATTTCAACTCAAGTGACCAAACTCACTGGTTTTGGATGGCTTACATTAGCTGGCCCACATACCATGTACCTCTGACAGCACAGAATTCAGTGAAATACAGTAATCCCAAAGAATTATCTAAACTTCTTGTTAAGTTCTCCAGGTTGTAGACAGCTTTATATTTTTGTGCATACAATGCTAGGCACACCCTCCTGCTGTATTTACATAAACAGGATAACAAGAATGCCAGTATGCACACAAACTCTCAAGTATCTGAATTACAACCATCAATTTCATAGGGGTAGCTAATCTAACACCCATTATGTCCACCCTTCCTTCACCACACATTGCAAGCCCTGTAACTGGAAGGACAGCACAAAATGCATATTAACTCCTCAACTGCCTCAGTTAATAGCCTGACAAAAATCACTATTAACTTCCATTTATAAACTTCAATAAACTCTACAACAAGTAATGCTCAGCTGTCCATAAAAGAAATGGATTTCAAATTTAAATATTCACTTCTCCTAATCAGCATGGCAGCTCAAATCTTACCTGATATTTAAGTGACAGCACATGTTCAAATTTGTGTTCAAAAGTGACACTACATGTTTCAGAGCCAAGCACCGAAATCAGTTGTTGAAAACTAGCCATCAGTGACAGAGCTTACTTGATGGATAATTTGAAAAGTGAAAATTTATTTTAGACTTAGAACTAAGAGCAAGGCAAAAAAAAAAATCTGAGTAATATTCAAGCCAGAAAACACTTTATCTAGTCCCGCGAGAGTATAATAGAAGTCATCAAAACAACTTCAGCACAGTAACTGTACCTACCAGTCATTGGTTCCACTTTTAGCTGGGGCTCCTGAGAATATACATCATACTGCACAATTGGGTAAATATGAAGAAGGACAAACTGTACTTTTCCCACTGAAGTGCACAGCTGCCTGAGCGTGTATGTCCCAGGTTCTTTGGCCTTTGAAGAAAACAGTTGGATGGATTTTTCAATTTAGGAAATATTTCTAGAACAAACCCTCTACTAAAGAACAGCATGTTTTCAGCTCATATCTATCAGATATTTCGCATTTGTAAATTAAAAAGATGGTCATGTTCTCTGAGTAAACGACAAGATTTTGACAAGAAGCACCTTTTGCCCCGTTGAGCTAGAAGCTCTAGAGCGCTGGCCGAGTCAAGAACAACATTTTAAGTAACAAGTACCAACAGAATAACTAATATAGTGGCTACACTGTAAAACTGCTAATTTGGGGTGCTTTTTGTCTTGTTACTTGGTCGGTGCTCCCCCACAGTGCCACATACATTAAAATATATTTATTAAGTACTGAAATTATATTTAGCAAGCAGCAAGCTGCTTATTTGGGTAACATTAATAAAATCCTTCATTTATATAAGGCACAGATTTTTTCAGCCCAAGCTATCAATTTCACACACTCCCTACGCCACCCCCTGTGTGAACGCTTACAAATAAACAATACATACATAATTAATTTCAAACTCTTCCCTTACCCTGAATAATAGGATTCTAGGTGGTTTTCAACAACATTATAAAAAGGCAATTCTGTAACATCTGCTAGTATATTTATTCTTGATGCTATTTGCTCTTAGCTACTACTGTCAGGGAATGGAAGATGTTTTCTTTTTTTATGTGCCACAATACCAAGTGTAATACATAAATATAGATTTAATTATACCCAGCATCAAAAGAGTAAGATTAGAAGTTACGGAGAAAAGCTGTTAATGACAACATTCAAACCTCACTTACAGAGTTATTGACAAAGCAAATCCTGACTGAAATTCAGCATTATGCATTTTGACATTGAAGTCACTCAATTTTATCCCTTGAGTACTTTATAAACACAAAAGCACGAGGGAAGTCTTTTATAACATAGATGCACACATTAAATGTCAACATGCAACGGGAATATTGGTGTAAGGAGTTTAAAATTTACGTCGATAGTAATCTTGCAGTATATAATGCTAATCATCAGTCCAAGATCTAAAGAAAGAATCCAACTCCCTCTGCATCTTAGAAACACAGTCATTCCTCTTTCTGTGAAAGAAAGCAGTGCAATTGAGCATTACTGTGAGAAAAGTCAGAAAACAAGTTGTTGGTAGTTTCTATCTTCAGGCCAGCTATGTAATTCATTAAAAGTTACACCATATACTACAGCGATAACGGATTGTTAGTAAATATTTCTTAAATACTGCAGCTGAAATCCATAGAAAGTTTCCTCATGTTATCTATTAACACACTGTCAAAAGTCACAATATATTCAGATTTTTCCTTTAAGGACAGTTAAGTCATGCTTTGAACAGCTGTATAAAGATAAGTAAGATTCACACCGAGCTGTCTTCCCATTCTAAGTTCTTTCAAGAAAGAAAAGTTGGGAAAGTAGGAACGCTAGAAGTATAAAGTTGTCCATCATCCACTACCCACTAGAAGCAGCCAGAACAAGGCAAATTTAAAGCAAAGATATATCCAGCTTTTCACCCATATCTCTTCTGTGGTTTCAGATTGCATCCGGATCCAACTCAGCCAAAATGCCTACTCAGATGAGTATCTAACAGCTTTCTTCTAGTAAGGCTACTTCACCTGAAATCCACTTCTAAATACATGTTGATTTATTTTACAGAAAACTATATTTGCAGCTACTACGACCTCTGACATCTCCAAAGCCCATTAACTTGTCCCAATACTTTGAAAGCATCAGAAATCTAAAAAATGAGGCCAGCAGGTAGTTCAAATGACATTATTGCTCTTTCATAATATATCATTAGGGACCCAAACTCAACTCCCACCTTGAGATACCTGCTGTCCACACAGGTTCCCTAATGTGCACATGCACGTGTACCAAGCACATCTCTAGTGCTTTCAGCCCCAGCACTGGAGGAATGAAAAGGCAGAGAATATAAGCCTGTAGAAAGCTTCACTTTAAACTAAGTTCTGTGACGATAGAAATAATTAAAAAAAAAAAGAAAAAAGAAAAAGAGAGAGTTAAAATCTTGGGTGTGGGGCAGTCAAAACATGCTAGGAACACTAAAAGAGACCTCTTGGCCAGCTCTGTCAAGCTACCAAGTTTTAGTCACTGAAAGTAGATATGTAGATTGTTATTTCAAAACCAGTTTCTAAAAGGGACCAAATTCAATTAGAAAATGGCAACGCTAGCAGGCACACGTACCATATGTGACTGCAAAACACCCTCTCTCTTCATAGCATCTGTATCTTTTCCAGTATACAGGCTGGAAAATACACAGAAAATGCGGCAGCTATGAAACACCTGTTGCATTCCTCATTGTGTTGTCCCGTCTCTTGTTAATCATTCAGATGCTGCACTGAGTTCCTCACCATTTTCTCCCTCAAATTCTCCCTAGATTGACATTTAATATTCTAGTATTCAACTCTACTAAATACTTCCCTATGAAGGGTTACAGAGGTGGGGAGGGAGACAGAAAGTATTAAAAGAAAACTCAAGGAACAGAACAACGTTATGATTGAGGCAAGAAGCTCCTACTCTTGGAACACCAAACAGATGGTGAAGTCTCACTTCTGAAAGCGCTTGGCATTTCACTTACTAGAACTAAATCAGCAGGTAAACGCCTTTCCCTGTCTCATTAAAACAAGCACACAAACTATAGATCAGCAAAGTAAAAGGCCTCAGAATGAATTAAGCAGTTTAAAACAACACAAAAAAAAAAATCAAAACCAAATACACATCATAACTAACAAGACTGGTGCTTGAGGCCTGCTGATTTCCAGTTACTATGCATCCAGTAGCAACACAATGTGAACAGCAGTGATAAGCATTACTGCCTTTAAATCTTTAGCAATTACTGAGAGTACCCAGCTTGCTGGGGGAAGAACGGGAGGAAAAAAGTATTACTCCACGTATTACACTGACTTAGAGAAGACTCCAGGGAGACCTTATAATGGCCTTCCAGTACCTGAAGGGGGCCTGCAGGAGAGATGGGGAGGGACTCTTTATCAGGGAGTGGAGCGACAGGACAAGGAGTAACGGCTTTAAATTGAAAGAGGGAAGATTTAGTCTAGATACTAGAAAAAAATTCTTTACTGTGCGGGTGGAGTGACACTAGAACTTGTTACTCGGAGAAGCTGTGGATGCTCCATCCCTGGAAGTGTTCAAGGCCAGGCTGGATGGGGCTTTGAGCAACCTGCTCTAGTGGAGGTGTCCCTGCCCATGGCAGGGGGCTTGGAGCTTGGTGATCTTTAAGGTCCCTTCCAACTCCAACCATTATATGATTCTATGTGTAAGTTGGGTTTTCAGGGAGTTCACACACAACACTGCATGACAGAAGCATGACTGCAATCCATTTTCTCAGGGTGGCATTTAGATGGTGACACTCTTCTTTTCACAGGTGTTTGCTCATGCAAATTTAGTCTTCCAATAGCAGAGAACCCTTATGTTCCTTCCTGTCTTTTCATTCCTTATGTGATTAAGAGGAATAATGGGGGCAATCTTAACTTTGACATCTTCCAAATTCAAATACTTGAAGCTGAACTTTGTCATACTTCTTGCAGGTAGTTTTACTACATCCATCAAGTGAAAAATATGTTTCACCACCCTCCACAGTGAACAACAGGCTATAAATCACATAGTCACTTACTAATGCCTAGAAAATGTATTCTCTTCAAAATTTTTAAGGGTTACTCTCAATGAGCTCAACAGCAAAGGCAGACTTCACGACCGGTACATTATCTTGTATATGAATTCATCAGTTTGATTTTGGGCAGCAGTAATCAAGATGTTTAAAATATGTTTCGACAGGCTGACTAATGATTGCAAACAGGAGAGTCACCTGCACATTTTGCCATAAACACAACAGCCTTTGTTCACGGGAAATTAAGGTCTAGAACAACAAAATAAAGCTACAAGTAGAATGGCATCACCCAAGCTGTAACAGGAAGCAATACAGGTACCACTTGCCAGCACTATGCTCTTCCTCAGCCAGTGCTTTTAGTTCTTCTTCCACGAGTGCTATGTTCACTCAACTATAAACACATACCTGAGTATTGAATGTTATTTTATTGACCCCTGGTTCCAGTATTAGGTTGTTGCATTTCAACACATGAGCCCCATCTTCTAAAGTCACCCCTGAAGGTATATCCAGCGAACTGCTGCTCTCTTGTCTTCGTAGTAGCATGTGGACATTTTTGCAGATAATTCCTGCTGTGTTCAAGGAGTTATCTGAGGGACTCCGTTCATACATTTCATATAACTCCAGTGCTGGCAAGTTGTTTCTTGAGAAAGGAAAGCCTGCAACTTCATTTGGAAAGCTGATAACACCATTTGAAGTTTTGTGCTTAGTGAGCCACTCTGCTGTTTTTCTGTAACTATTTTTTTCAATGCTGAAGTGAACATGGATGGCAATCTGATCCACTTGGACAGGGATAGGCATTTGGCTCAGCAAAGTCAACTCGATAGACAACATTCCACCCACATGGACAACAGCATTTGGAGGGTCAAAATGTAGAGTTTTCAACTGCGCGAAGGAGTGCATAGGCAATATAACCTTTTGACCTGGAAAAATAAAAACAGTGATTTGATTTTTCTCAAGTGCTGCTGGACTTTTTTTTTCTCTCAAGAATTTAACCCCTAGAATTAAACCATTCAACAACTTTCCACAATTCTTAGCCATAGCGAGGCAGACTGTCCTTCTACAGTCCATGGAGATTAAGGGCGGAGCAGATATCCACCCGCAGGCCATGAAGGCCCCCATGCTGGAACAGGTGGATGCTCAAGAGAGGCTGTGACCCCATGGGAGGCCCACGCTGGAGCAGGACCTGTGGACCCATAGAGAGAGAAGCCCATACTGGAGCAGGATAGCTGGCAGGACTTGTGACCCTGTAGGGGACCCACAGTGGAGCAGTTTGTGAAGAACTTCTGCTTAAAAATTACCAGTCTTCAGATCTACAAGAACTATTCTACATGAATTTGAATTCTGATTACTATCTGAGGACAAGGTATTACTGAAGCAGCAGGAAAAATAAAGAGGGAGGATGGTCAAAATAATAAGGTGCAAGTGGATGGGAACAGATCCAACATCAAAACCAAAGAAGTACCATCACAGAGCTGCCATCTGCATGCCAGCCATGTAGAGCAAAGTTCAGAACTGGAAGAAACCCAACACAAGATAAATTATGAGCTGTCAAAGCAGAGAAACAGGTAAGTGAAGGAAAACAAAGACTTTTTGGTATTCAGGATGAAAATGGTAATTACCCTTTCATCTTTGACTACTCTTAATTATTGCAGAAGTTTGGTAAGTGTTCTGGAGATGACAAGGAAAGAACCATGTTGGTTCAGAACTTAGACGCAAGGTAATGAAAACAATTAGAAAAGGCCTTCCAATCTACTTTTAGGGAAAAATCAGATGAGAGCAGCATAAGTTTTAAGAACCAGACTTACCTTGGTTCTCTGCTTGCTGATTGGCAAAATCTAGTATTTCTTGGCAAAAGCTTTTACGTTCATCTTCTGTTAAGTGATTATCACCAGCTAAAAGGCTGCTTGTTTGAAGATAACTAACAAAGTTAAGGAAACATGAGGTAGAAACCTACTACATTCAGAAATCTGACTGAAAATAAAACAGTTCAAGTACCGCTTTTCTAATCTTTTAATACAAGACCTGCTTTTACCATGACCACACTCTTCCATTAGAAAATGAATGATGGAATATTTACTCTCAACTGAGAATATTGTAGATACATCTCTACTTCTTGCAGACTTACTAAAATACGATCATTATTAACCTGTGCAATCTTCCCCCATCTAAGAAGATTAGCAAGCATTATTTGACAACAGATAAATGCAGCATGCAAGTTAAAGACCCAGTGTGTTGTATTACGCTGCCCAATTGAGTATTTCATTATATTCCAATTTACTTCGCTGAGAATCTGCCAGCTGTTACAGCATCATCATAAGTAGTTATACTCTTTATATATACACTCTTCATAGATTTGAGTGCCTAGGATACAAACGGTCATTTAAGTATTTAGTTAAGACTGCAATATTACTGGCTGAGATTCTTTAAGAGCATTTGCACTGAAGCAGTAAGACTATTTAGAAGTAATGCAAGAATTTTCAAAGGAGGCAGACATTTACAATGTCTAAGTCTATCTCTAAAATAACCAAAAGCAAAATAACAAAAAAACCACCCCCAAATTAGACTACAAATCTTAATTTAGCTCAAATGATTTTCATCTACAGCAAGACTCCTAGTACTGTCACTTACAGACTAAAATATGAACTTCTTGTGCAAAGAAAAAACCCAAACAACTTTAAAAAAAAGCTAGAAGGATCACTCAAAGCTGTCTTTCCCTGCCATTTCCACAAGAATTGTCCTGCAGAAAGCACACTGTTCAGCTGACCAGTTTGAAACACCTAGAAGAATTCTGTGTTTAAGTAGAGCACCGATGAAAGCTGTACCCTTCCACCAAAACACAAAAAAAGAAACAAAATTTGCCATTGTGCTACAGTACATAATATCCTGCACATAGCACACCAGTTCTAATTACTTAATTTAGCTACCATTTTTAGGCAACAACTTAAAAGGCTAAAGTGAAAAGCAGAACCCAAATTGCACTGTTTCTAATGCCAAAAAGAACACAAGAAAACACTTAAGGCCAGTGAGTAGACTTACACACACACACACCACCGTCTTATCTTGAAAGTAGCAACACTACAGCAATTCAGACAAATTTAATATTTAAACAAACACAGTTGCAGCGGATAGAGTAGGTGGGCAAAAATAATGCAGAGAGTATCAAAGTGAATAACTTGAAGCCTGTCAAACATTAGGATTGGGCCAAATCTTTCTCTGAAAATATTCCTTAGCATTTATGTGGCATTTACAGAGATTTCATTCACACATCAAAGCCTGAGATTTTACACAACTTAAAATCAAGTAACTCCCACTCCCCTTCTGAAGCAGGGATCAAAGCCAGAAATATAAAATAAATAATAATAAAAAAAATATTGAAACACCACACATCACACCAAAGCCACAAGATTTTCATCTTCCAAGTCTCAGTTTTAAGTTTTGGACAAAGGCACCATTAGAAATACCAGAAGAGTCCTTGCCAGGTCAGACACAGGAAAAAGTTGGCAGCAGTTATAGAAAGAAAGCCCAGAAATTATGCTCCTTAATACAGGAAGACACTAGAATGCCATGTTTACCACATGAAGAAACAGTATCATATAAAAACTTCCACAGTGATGAAGTACAAACAGAATCATAAAAAACTCTATGGTACCTGCTGAACTAATCACAAATTTCACACTATCCCTGTTGCAGCACTCTCTAGAGCCTAGGCATACTCAAAAGAGAGAGCAGCAACCATATGGAAAAGGTTTTAAGTGAACGAGGTGGTAACAGGAAAAGAAAAACCCAAACAAAAACACCACAAACCCCCCCACAAATCCAACCCTCGCCAAATGAACAGTAACGTGGGAAACAAGAAATAACTCATCTGTCTGATGTTTGGTAGT
This sequence comes from Nycticryphes semicollaris, assembly GCA_013400055.1. Classification (NCBI taxonomy): domain Eukaryota; kingdom Metazoa; phylum Chordata; class Aves; order Charadriiformes; family Rostratulidae; genus Nycticryphes; species Nycticryphes semicollaris. The sequence goes on from VXBJ01006365.1 coordinate 958,581, forward strand.
CTCTACTCTTAAATAAAAGTTAGAGATATGTCAGAAAAAGAATTGGAAGTATCATTTTCTCCAGTCTTGATTTTTCTGGCTCTGCCTTTTAGAGGATACTTTTCTATTTGCCCAAGGTGTTTCTGACATTCAGCTAACTGTTTTCTTGTATGTGTGACGAGCAATGCCCAGCCCTCAGCAAGGTAAGTTTTCAGTGCTCCTTGAAGATAGACTTCTGCCTTCTGTGGACCTTTCTTCCTCCTTCAAAAAATACAGAAATAGAGTGATGTAAGAAGCTCTGCAGCCGTGAAAACTCTCTACACATTTTCAAAAAGTGGTGATTGGAATATTACTGCAGAACAAGATGCAGTGAACCATTACACTCTTTATTTTGCTGGTAACAGATCAACATATTGGCCTACTTTTATGTGATTCACTTCAGCAAGCAGAACTACAATTCATGTAAATATACCGTGTCAATGAAAGGCTTCATATACAGATCTTCCCCAGTCAGAGCAAGTGAGGTGAAACTACCTCCCACAAACGTGACAAAAGCCATCTCAGGCTTCTGACAGTTCACTAAAAATAGCTTGCTTGACAATTTTCAAGTACGAAAATGCTTCAATGAAAATATCACTTTATCACTACACAGCAGTTCCATGGTACTCTTTAAACCTAATGTTATTCCCTTAGGTGAAAATTTAAGTTAATTTAGGAGAATTGTTGTGGCCTTAGAGAACACAGGTGAGCAGCATGCCCAAACACGTTTTCCCAAAAAAACCCCCACAACATCACTTAGGACTCCCAAATTCTTCTAAATAAGAAAAATAAAAAGAAATAGAAAACCAGTGCAGGACATTCCTTTAGTGGAACTTAACTGCTGGCATCAACACAAAAAATGTATTTGGAAATTAGGAATAAAATCACTGTAAGTTTCACAGTGGGGGGAAACACATTTTGCAATTATAACCTCAAATATAAAACTGATCGCTCTCCAAAGAGCATGATTTCTGTTTTTTCTCAGATATACATGCACAGATTTGTAGTTAAGATACCTATAAAATTTGAAACATGTCAGAGGCCACATTACAAAGCAGACTACAGTAAATGCAAGGGTATATCTTTCTCCCCCACTGGCACGTTACCCTTTTCTCCTAAGAGAAGGAAGCACCAAGCTAAAGAACAGAGGACAGTTAAAGGTAAGAGTACCAAAATCAGGAGGTGAGAATTAGGGTTCAATATAAAAGAGATTGCTGCTAGTGGTGTATTTTATTTTTGCTGAAATAGAGCCTGAAACTTAGGGTATATTTACATTTTAAAAATACTTTTTAAAATTCCTTTTTAAATATATCATATTTTCTTCAAGGATTATAGTCTAACTTTTCAAAGCTAATGCATTTAAGACATTTTAAACATTCATTTACATATAAAATTCTGCCAAGTCCTTTCCCACAAGCTTAGCTGAGCGAATTCTTCCAATATTTGTGTACATTTCAATGGTGGCATGGGACAGATCCTGTTTAAGAGAAAAGAAACTTTTATAAGCTTTAGATATTTTCAGTAGCGATATGGTATTTCACACAAAGTCATAGCCAGTAACTAAGTTAATACAGTAAAAAGACCAGAATGAGTCACTTTTTACATCTCCCCTTGCCCCCTGCACATGAAGGCGAACAGTTTGTAACAGGTCATCTTCAGTTTTTCTACAGCTGGTCATTATTCCATATTGGTATCACAAATGGCAGAAGAAAAAAGCCTATTAAAAATTAGATAAAGCAACACAAACACAACAAAATAACAGATGAAATGCAGTTTCAAGCACTTCTTTATACTTGAATCCTCCTGTCTTTTCTTTGAAAGCATCCATTTCTCAGCGACTATATGCCATTAGATTATCATCATTAGCTTGTGTAGTGTATCATTCCAGGATGCATCACACCATAACATATTTAGAACAATATTAGAGCTTGCCCCAGAGACTCACAACTAACACTTCAAAACCAAATCAACTACATGAACATGGTATGTGATAATTTCACTAAAGCTGTACATAAAACCAGTAAGTACATGAAAGTTTGCAGTATGTAAACATACAATTAAACACAAAATGCTACGCTACAATTACAGTAGTTTTGCCAGAGTGCCTTAAAGAAATTTTGCTTGAAGCTATATAATCCCAATCTCTTCTGACTGTCAGCAAACTTCCACAGAATCCCAGAATCTCAGGAACTGGAAGGGACCTTGAAAGATCATCTAGTCCAACCCCCCTGCCGGAGCAGGAACACCTAGATCAGGTCACACAGGAACGTGTCCAGGCAGGGTTTGAACATCTCCAGAGAAGGAGACTCCACAACCTCTCTGGGCAGCCCCTTCCAGTGTTTCGTCACCCTCACTGTGAAGAAGTTTTTTTTCTTATTTAAGTGGAACCCCCTATGCTCCAGCTTGCTCATTCTACTGCACTTAGTGTATTAAGGATTACTCTATCCTTCAAAACAAATTGCTTAGGAGCTTCCAACTGTCTAAATATTTTTTCAGAGTATCTGTGAGAAAGCATTTATTCCTATGGGCCAGGAAAATGACCAAAAATGAGCTCCCAAAGCTCATTCTTGATGTTTCTATGGACAGCCTAGAAAAATCACCTTTGTCTTTATTTAAGAACTCATAACAATACCTTCAATAGACCTCTCCTTAGCAGATCAATATAACCTCAGAGAAGTCTTAGACACCAGCTAAACATACAAATGAAAAGCTACATTCCCCCAAAATTAAGGTACAAGCTTAAGAAGGTACACCCTTGTAGAAGATTTGACAGTCTTACAAAAGATGCTGAAGTTGCTGCATGAAACTAGCCATTGAATGAGAATAAAGTCTTTTTCGGTAATAAAAGCTCATCACTTTTTGCTTTCAACATGTCTGAAAAGCTGCATTTTACTTTCCAGACTCATTAAAATTTTAAATGCAAATAACTTAACTGTGTCTAGAAATTGTAATTAATTCGATGTTCTTCTCCACTGAATACATGGATAAAATATGGGTACACATAAATTGTACATGTTTATGTGACAGCTACAAAGAAAACAATCTATTATAGTGTATCCGATGCCTCAATTTCTGTTGCATACAAGTGCAGTCACAATTACAAACAGGAATGACAATGCCTTCATTGCCAAACTCTGCAGATCCCACTTAGTTCCTTTCAGATGATAATGCTGAATTTAGCAGAGATCTTCAGGTGCAAGTTGAAACTGAATATGTAAGAGCAGGTAGCAATTCTGAAAATTTCAGTTTTGGTCCAGCTATCAAACTGGTCTTATAAAGAAATTAAGTATAAAAATGAAACCTTCAGATGAAATTTTTCTTTCAATAAATTAGTACCACCTACTTTTCAGACTTAAAAAAAAAAAAAAAAAAGCTCAGTTTTTCTTCCTCAAACTTTTCCTCAGAAAACTTTAACAGCAGAACAGCAGTACTGCAAATGTAAGAAATTTCAGCGGAAAATTATTTTAGGGGAAAGATCACCAACCAACCAAAGCAAAGCCCCTGAAACCAAGCGCGCTCTTGTGATAGTCAGGATTTTTTTGTTTTATTTAACAAACTTCTATGAAAAAAGGCAACAGAAGATCATAACAATAGCTCCTCAATAAGGGAGCTGTCAGGAAATAAACGTGCATATTAAAGCACAGTAAGAATTCTAGTAGAATTAGAACCCTACTGGAACCTATTATACACAGATATCCCATACTTTATATGAAATATTCAACAGTATAATTTAAACCATGTAACACCCATTGCAAGATTCAAGTCTAAACTATTCAAAAGGAAGCTGAATTCACACATCAGTATTTTTTTGTGTAAGATGCAATTAATTCTGAATTTGGGACAGCAGAATATAACTGTGACATTGGCTGTTCTAATAACTAATAGATACTTACAGATAATAACCTCTAACTTGTAACTGTAAATATTAAAGCAATTTGAAACCTCAGGCCCATACAGGGCTTCAGGTGTAAAACAAATCAGTCTTGTTTTATTCAGTGTACAAACAATAATCTTTGATAACAAAATAGACTTATGTTCTCAAGGTTACCTTCTCATGTTTGGAAATTTTGTCCCTATTCAATCTATAATGTAAACATGCAAAATTATTATAAATAGCTAAAACTCATACTTACTAAGTAATGTTTTTCAAAAGCTTCTACAGACGATAAGGCCTCTTTAAGTTTCTTATAAGGGCTCTGTGATGCATTTGCTTTAGAAAAAAGCAGAACAAGAGCTGTCATGTACAAATACATTCCTATTTTAATAACACTCCCTCTTTTTCCTTCAGTAGAAAGTGAAAACTTAAAACTAATTTTATGTAGGAAATGTCACTAATGCTCAGAGACAGACCATGAGTTTCTTCGCCAGATTCGAAAATAAGATCACAAAAGACTGTTTCACAACTCTCTGTGTGTGCATGCTGCTGAGTGATGCTCAAGGTAGCAGGGTAAAGGCACGGAACAATACAGCACTAACTTCTCCACAAAGTATTTTGTAACATTTATTCAGCCTAGAAACACACACAATTGTACTTAAATATGATATTGTACCATATTTTCACAACTCCCCACTGCTGCATTTATAAATAAGCATGACAGAAGTATACTGTAATTTAAAGACATTTCACAACTTGAAAAAAATGTACTTCAAATGAAAATTATTAGCAAGACCAAGATTTTTTATAAAGTAGCTTGCTCAGTTTAAGTCATTGCCAGACCAAATGTGTGCCAGTATTTCTAGAACCGCCCACCACCACTTTAAATATAAACAACAGGCACCATAGCACTGAATTAATAATCATATACTATCATACCTGCAAGAGCAAGTGAAGCATTAGCCTGTCTGCTAATGCTCCACAGATACAAATTGTTCTAGCATATTTAACGTCTGAAAGTTTCTTCCCTTCAGAAATACCTTTGTGAGTGATAAAATCCACAAGGAGTAACTAAATTTGATTGTTCAGTCAAGAATGCTCTGTTTCTGTCCAAATAAAATTATTTTTAATACTTGTCTGAAAGTATTAAAAACTTTACTAAAAGTCAGTACTGTTCAAGAGTGTTTACTTAAATGCTGATAAATGGAGCGTTAATGGAAAAAATTTATGCTTCCAACAGTAAGGAGATGCATTGATAATTTAAAGTAGAAGACATTAAAAGAACTCATAAAAGATAATAGAGTTCTATCAATATTTATACATACGTAGGGATACTTGGAAATTATTATTATTGAGGTATTTTTATGCTATGTTTTTAAGACAATGTCTGCTATTAGAATGCATACGTTCCTGTTAATACCTGTTTCAGGGCGTTCCGCTCCCAACCCTGCTAACAAATCAACCGTTCTGTTAAGGTCTTCTGAATTGGGTCCCTTCTCTGACACAAGTCCACACAGATAACCCAGAGATTTTAACTAGAAGAAAAACCAGATGTTTGTTTTCAATAAGCTACAAAATCAACATAAAACACCTTTTATTCTATTACATCATTCCTATAATATATTTCCACTGCTCTCATATTATACTGCTTGTAAGACCCATATTAAAGTTGCTTCATGGCAAGGAAGTAAAGAACCTTTCAAAACTAACTGTTATTCTCACAGTAGAAATTAATCTTATTAAGAATTAAATTGCATGTAAGTTACTGACTCAAAAAACACTAAAACACATAGATGCACATGTCCCTCCATGCATAACACCCCATCAGAATAAATCCTTCTGGTTTTCCATATAAACACGGACAAAGCTCGAGGTGTCTGGCAATTTTGGCAAAGATAGTTTCTAATAAATGTGTATTTTTTCAAAATTACTTGATCAAGAAATGCAAGCAGTCTCCAGTACATTGATAAGACAACTGTGCAAATTCACCCAAGGTATTGTATTCAGGTGAAAACCTCCTTGAAAAAGATATGATTAGCATAGCTAAGGGTGTTAAAACAGTGCCGTACAACTGCTACAAAACCCATTCTAGACAGCAGCTGGTGCGCTTCATACCCAGAAGTCAGCAGAGGATACTGTCTTAAAGAAGTTCAGTTCTGTTGGTCTTTTAGTTAATTCATTTAGAATAACTCAATCAGCTACCAAGGTAAGCCCATAAAAGAAAAAAGGTCTCAGCTTGTCATACTACCCTACGCCATATAAAATGGGGATGATCTTTTCATTTGTATTTCTTTATTTTAAGCTTCTTCATAATTTTGTCACTAGTTGTTAAGTTTCTTTCATTCGTTCTGTTCCTCTGTACTGCTCTTCACTATCCTAATTTTTTTCCCTTTACTTTTTGTATTAGAAGAGCTATGAATGGGAGAAACATTTCCAATTCAGGTACGCACCTTCTGTAGAAACAAGCAAGGAACATGGGAAAAATCTGATATTGATCTGATCACCACTTTAAATAATTCTTTGTTTCCTTTTTTCTGATCTCTCCCCCCTCCACTTTTTTTAAACAGTAACTCTTCAGGGTGAAATTGTCTTTCTATGCTTTTGTGATAAGACAAGGACCTCCTAGGGTCACTTAGAGGATTCTTAAGTCTATTATAATATGAACAAAACTATGATTAAAATAAATAGAAAATATTCTACAGGCTGTGCAAACAAGAAGACGAGCTTACACTGGTCTTCAAAAACGTCCACAAAGATCACAGTACGCTATTTCAGTAGTTTCTGGAGTTTGTTATCTTTCCAAAGGGTTTTTTAACAGTGGAAAGCAGTAACAACCTTAGGTACCAAGTCCTTCACAGAACAGGAGTAGGTGGAACTTAACAAGGCGTTCAGGTAATTAGGGAAGGGGCTTAACCAAACTGGAAAAGCCACTTTACAACTTTTACTTAATTGTAAAGGGTGGTAAATGAGAAATTTCACAAGCTGCTACAGGTAACATTTTCAGCAAAGCTAGGAGTCTATCAACACCATACTAAAGAAATCAAGAACTACATAAACACATTGCTCTAATCTCTATTTATAATGGTAAACACATCCAACTCTGGGCAGCTTCTCCTGCTGAGAAATAATAAAACTGAAATTTATGCTCCTTCTCTCAGCTGACAAGGACTGAGCTCATTCTGGAATTTAATTAGCCAGTATTTATCAAACTGGGAGGGGTTGGGAGATAACAGACAAAGAATTGTTCCCAGGCTTCATCCAACAGTGGCAAAAGTAGTTATAAACCTGGAGATGTCTCATCCAGGCTAGACTCAAGACAATGTACCAAACCCCTTATTAAATTCCACAATAAAAAGTGAAAAATATGTGCCACAGAAACAAATGGTTTACTTCAAAACTGTCATACCAGAACTGCAACACATCATTTGCTCACCTTCTCAGTCGCATAGCTCCATAAGCCAACTGTGTGGGAAACATTTGCATCTATTTGAGCCCTGTCACAGCAGCCTTCTATTCTTTGTAAGACTTCCAAACAACTCAAAAATACCCAACAATCCAAAGCTCCAGGAGGAACAGAGACCTGAAGATGAACAGATAAAATTAATTGGGAAATAAACATTAGTCAGATGAGAAAATACTTCAGCAAAATATTTTTTATGATGCAACATAGTAGAGCCTCTTTGAAGAGCTTACTCTAAGAATACAGAAAAAACAGGCCAAATCTCATTATCTCTTGAATGGTTTATATATATTAGTTCATAAAACAAGGACAGCTAAGCAACTAAACTTTGATTATATTAACTAGATTTGATACATTCACCAAAACAAAAGAGGAGGAAAAGAGGACTAATAGGGACTAGTTCTTGGAAAAGTTCCATAAATTTGGCAACTAAGCCTACGGAAAGCAGAGCTAGGAAAAAATTCTGTAAATGTATTACTACTTTCCTAAGAAGACATCAGATTTAACTAAGACTGAAATTAAAAGTACACTAAGAAGTAGATTAAAAAAATGAAAAAAAAGAAATTAGTCCAGTTTTCTTCACATCTATAAGCTTATTAATCAAAGGGCAAGATATCTGTCATATAAACTAATTAAGAAATGGAATTAAAAACAAACAAATAAAAAAATCACATAGGAAAAAACCATAAGGTACCAAGAAGGGATTATCAGTCATGACATGATAGAGAAGACAGGAGTGTTTGATACTAGAATATTTCAAGAACTACAGATCTGGAATATAATCACAGTAATGATGTCTCAAAATCCTGTTCATGAACAATGCAAAAATGTGACAGGAATGTTCAACATGGAAGCACAATGCATTCAAAAAAAATCTGAATTCTGAAAGAATTTTCAGGAAGAGAAAAGTTGTAAGAAGGGAGTAGTTGAGATTTCCGCTCTGTGTTCAGCGGTGCCAAGCCACATTAAGAGTTTTGCCTGCATTAAGAAAAAGAATCACAACAGGGATGACTACATGATATGCACAAATAAGTGGTACTGTCTCACAGCCTGAACACCTGCATTCAGTTTAGATCACCACATCAAGACAGAAACAGCAAAAATAAGAGACAGTGCAGAGAAGAGCCACAGGACAAACTTGGGGTGGAGAAAAAGGGGAACTGCAGGAAGTACGTTCAGAGATTTAGAAGACTGCATGTATTTATTTGGGAATGAAAGAGGGAGAAAAAAAAAAAAACCAAAACCAACCACACACAAAACATACTATCCATGGGAATTACATGTCAGTTTTAGAATATATGAAGGTGTCGGCAATGCATCTGAAGTAGATTTTCTGCTTTTAAATGCAGATAAACAGATGGAACTTACTACCACAATGTCAGACAGGCAAAAGTTAGCAGTTTTATCTGTGCTATTATAACAGTAGCTTGGAGAGCCAGACACCCACAGGATTAAGGACACAGATGGGTCCCAAAGTGAAATCCAGAAATATTCTCATGCACACTATGCTGTTCCTGAAGACTTATTTCAATTTGTGGTCATACATGGAGGATGACCAGTGTACAACCTCCCTGATAAAGCCTCTTTAAAGGATTAAAAGACACCAGCAGAAACTCAAGAGTGGAGGAAGGTGGGGTGAAGCATGGAGGTATGCAACACAACAAAAAGCTTTGAGCACTGTCACTTGTTTCAGTCCTTCTTCTGTCACTGGAAAAGGCAGCTACAGACACACACATAACACAGAAGAGCATTACTGGGCACCAAAAGGAATCAACAAAGAACCACAAAAAGGAATCAAAGCAGCATCTGACTCACAAGGCACTAAGAGCCCTACTATAGATACTGCTTCTGGTTCAAAACTGCTTTTTGTTACAAACTACTAGTCTGCATATTAACCACTCTGCCTTATTTTCTTCAATACAACACTGTTATAAATGTAAATGATGGGAACTACAGTTCAAGTGACTGGTAATAAATCCAGGAAAGAAGCAGACAAATTACCTACCAGCTCAAGAAGTTAATTTTCCAGGTGAAGACTAGCATACTTTAACTAAATACAGGTTTGGTTTTCGGATGTGATGTCTCCAAATTCCTTTCCAAAGACATCCTCATGATGAAACATTCACCTGTAGCACTGTTACAATCTGTTATTACAGCATCATTTTGATAAGTCACAGCCAGTGCTTACTGTATTCTGGTCACCAACATCTAAACTTCAAAAATCTTGTTAGATCATCACTGGACAAAATCATTCATATAATGGAATATATTACACTGACTCACTTCTAATAGCTTGAGTTCTTGCACACAGTTGTGAAGAAGCTCCAATGCTCGCTGGGAAACCTCCCATGGCCTCTGCAGGAAGATTAGTAACGTGCACTGGCGAGAAAATAGGTAACTACGCAAGTCCAGTAGAGTAGCTTCTTGATTTTGAATTAGCTCTCTCTTCTCCATGTCTATTGGTTTTCGGAGAATTAAACCATTCCAGCTCCTCACTGGCTGGCAAAAAAATGTCAGCCAGTTTGCGCCATCTAAGTAAATAAAGTTAATATTCAAGAATCAATCACTGCTTTCTATCAAAGCATCTTTTTCCTCCCTTCAAAGGTTGCAAGCTGGCTTATTCTTTCTAAAGTTTATCATATGGATAAATGACTTAATGTCTTAACTTCAAAAACAAACCCTAAACCAGAAGAACTTCCACAGCTGAGTAGATAACTGAATTTCAGAACATTCAAACCCGACAGCAATTTTGTCTTAATTGCGTATTTGTTATTAGCATAGTGGCAAGCAGTTTATAAAGTTTTTCTTAGCAATTAAGCCTACTTGAAATTCCAAACAAACAAGCTTTATCAACTTAAGTGTTTCTTATTCAGCCACCATGGATAGATGGCGCTAACTCTCAGGTATAGCACCAGGTTCAGTCAGGGAAAATATAGTTCACTCACGCACTATAGTGTTACCAGATTCACAACACATACCTGATTAAAGCTGTTATATAGCAACATGTACCTTAGCTCATTAAAACAGTTTAAAGTTATTTGATACTTCTTGCACAGTCATTTTTCTTGAAGAGAAAGGTCAAATCTTCTGTAGTGCAGATTAAACACAGATTTCTATTCAGTTTTGTAGTGATTAGCAAATGTCTCATGTGATTTGAGGCAAAACTGAATGCGTTCCTCCAGGAAGCTCTTTACTGAATAACTTAGCAGTAAGCTCTGGAAACACCAACTGCATCCCAACCAGATCCATACTTAAGTAATTATAGAGTTTCAGGGCTCCTTTTGTAACAACCAAAATGTAAGAGCAAAATGCAGGTTTTCATTAAAAATTGCTTCCAAGCCTCAGAGATGAAAACCGAAACGTTAATAGGCTGTAACTGGTGTGCACAGAGTTTGCATACAGGCAGAACGAGAGCACCAGCTCCCTGTTGCATCTCCACTGGGAGTACCATCTTTTTCTCCCATGTGCACATATGGTACCCAAAGCGCTGGGTTGTTTAAAGGAAGCAGAGTGAGGAAAATTAAGACACTAACATTTTAAGACACTTACCGCCAGCCCCAAAGTTGACAACGTATTGAGAAAACAAGGCATCCAGTTCATCATACTGCACCAGCGCATCCTCAAATTGCTGCAGCATCTCAAAGACAAAGGCCAGTTCTTCCTTTTGACACACAAGTAATACAAGGAGCATGTTACTGGTATTAGTCACATCCGGTATTGCAGCCTGCCCTCATCCATACATAGAACTCTAGGAACTATTTTTTCCAACATTCTTTCCCTTCCAGTATTCACACATATTGGAAAAACTACATTGTAAAAGATGCACCATTTCTTTCTAACACAGGGAGATTTACAAAAGACTAAGTCATAGCTATGCCAACAAATTCTGTCGTGTATCCCGATCCTGATTCACCTAGACATTGTCCATGCATCTATTAGAAGCTCGAGTTTAAAACAAAACTAAACTAAACACAAAAAAAAAAACCCAAAAAAAAACAAAAAAACCCCAACCCAAATAAACTTTTCTGAAAACTCATCTCCCATAATAGTAATAATTTTCCCCCCATGTGTTTACACTGTGAAGGCACCAACTGCAGTATCAATAAAGGTTCAGTCATACACAGAAAAGAGAGCTAAAGTGGTCAGCAGAAAAAGCCTGAAAATGTGATATATCATATGCAAGAGGTAGCACATGAAGTCCAAGGAGACATGAAGATGCGGTGGAATTGGTGTGGAGAACAGCACTGTACAAGGACTAGAAAATTCCAAAGGTATCAAGACCTTTAATTCTATCAAACCAGGGTTTCTTGCTTCCAAAAAAAAATGGAATTCAAGGCATTTTCTATATGGATTACTTCAAAAGAGACACATTTCTAAAAATCGTCTCCATGCACACTGATAATCTAAACAAAGAAAGCGCAGCAACCAACCTTCATATTAAATGCCAATTACAAGTTTGAGTGTTTTTACACACGCACAATTAGGTGACATTCACCCAAAATTCAAGAGCAACTACTAAAACACCTTCTAGATGCAATTTGTTTGCTTCAGGTTCATAAAACTTCGACAAACCTGAAAACGTTCTGCTTCTGTAACAGCACTGTAATACAACGGAACACAAACCTGCTCCTAACAAGATCTATTTCCTGCTCCAACCCTCAAAGAAGGAGCAGAACATTAAAAGTACCAGAAAGCCAAGCACAACAGCAACAAAAAAAAGCCATTATTAAAACTAGAGCTTGAGTTCTTTCTTCAGTAGAAAGAGACTCTTACCTGGACCATGAAATACTCGCAGAAGCTCCACCCTGGCTCTGTCCTTTTCTCTCTCAAAGTCCTCATGTCATCTTCAAACTTGCCTAAGTTTTTGGTAAAAGACATGAGAAGCAACGTCCTGAGTTTGGTCAGGAAGGCATTCCAAGATTCCTGAGATCGGGAAGAATCTTTCAAAGGGTCAGAAAGAACCACACATCTGTAAGGAGATTGATAAAAATTACTTTTGTGGAGGCAAACATAAAATTCACATATAAATGCACAGTTGAATACTGGTCATTCCTGACTGATTCAGAGTGAACAAAAATTAGGATTTTATTCAACACTAATCAGAGGAAAAAAAACAAGGTTGAGGGTAATGTTTTTTTGTTTAGGGGTGGGTATGTTGGGGTTTGGGGTTTTTTTTGTTTACTTGGGTTTTGGTAGCTTTTTAAAAACTTCTCCAGGTATGTTTAAAACTGTGATGTAGTTTGTGAGAAATGTTTTTCACAAATGAATACTCATAAAGCTTTACTTTTTTTGAAGTAAATAATGGCTACGTTATTCCAATTACTTAAACATAAGTAATGCTGTAGCTATTCAAGAAAAAAAAAATAGGCTACTTAGCAATACAAATCGACAGAACAGTAATTATAGTTACTCCTGGCAAGGATTATGCAAGATACAAATCAAGATCCATTAGATCACATATATCCAGCCTTTCCTAAGTCACTTAAAATAACTCTCCATAATGTATTCTTACAGTAACTCAATTCTATGTGCTAAAACTTCCACTGCTTTTATCAGAAAATAAACAAACACATCCCATTAATTCATAAACAAATCAACCCTTTTTTAGAGCTTTTTTTTTCCCCTGGGCTTTTCTATCACAACTTCTCAACACTCAAAAAACTACCAATATCTCTAAAGGCAGGAGAATCTCTCATCCAAGTAAAACACCGTTTCTGGTTAGAAAAGTCATCTTATCCTACAGCAAAATGATTAAACTAAGCTAGTGAACCAGTCAGAAATCAAAAGCAAAAGTGAATTAGAGCTGCTCAAACTATTTGCCCAAATAATCCTGTAATATACCAAACACAGTTTAGGTACAAAGAAAATGCTGCCAATGTACAGTATGTTATAACATGCTGACCTGCCAATCACTGTCAGTCAGCTCTCACCAAGATAAAAGTTCTTTCATCCACTCTTTTTCACTTCAAACATTCATCCTGTCACTCATTTTTAGGAGGAAAATGTCCCATTTAAAGTTAACTCTTAAGGTTAAAAGAAAAAAATGTAATATATATATAACAGATACAGTGCAATGTTTCAGAATGAGGAAGACAGTATCTATTAAAGTTGGTTTCCAATTAAGATTTGTGTATTTTGCTGACCTTAATGAAAGCAGTTTCATATATTCAATGCTATTTTCCTTATAATAAAATCATCTGAAGAAACTGGCTTTATGTCAATTATCGCATAGCAGAAAGGTTAAGTGAAAGGCAGAAAGTACAATGGTAAGAAATAAGCCCTACTGGCTTCATATCGTCTTCTCACCTCACCTACACAATCTGTAAGTCTGCCAAAATTTTTACAAGCACCTAAGCAAACAAAACCCCCTGAAGTTCTAAAAACTGATTACCACCACACTGTTCCCCTTAAATCTCTCTTAATCAGGAGGAGATATCTGAGAGCTTTTTGAATCGCATTTCAAAGCCACCACAAATCCAGGAAGAACTGCAAATAAACTTCTCCCTTTATTGCTTGTGTCAGCCGTTTTCAAAGCACAGGTCTTATGGTACCATCAGTTTGAATGCTGGATGATAAGGAAAGCCATCAAATGAGCAAGGAACCCCTTACAGAGGGTTAAGTTTTTAAATCAGCACACCAGTCAAAAGGTTAAAATGTTCTCAAGTAAAAGAATGCTTACCTGTCACTTTGTTTGTTACAGAAGTCGTTTCTTATTTTATCCACTATAGAAGTTCGGGGAAGGATATTTGTTTTGTTCTTTTTCTTGGCATCGCTCTCCACTACCACAATTAGCCAGTCCACCGAGTTGTGAGCTTTGAGAACATTCTGCCACTTGGTGATGTCATCCTTGACTGTAGTTTTGTACACCTCAGTGTCCTGGGATGAGAAGTGGTGAATCATCAAATCAAACACACACTGTGAACGACCTCAAATGGCAAATTTTGTTCCAACAGAAGACAAACAGAAAGACGTACCAAAGAGAATTAGTGATACTAAGTTCACTTACTGAAAGAAATCAAATGAGGTAAATTAGAGCAAGGTTCCAGTCTCTATATTTAAATGATTTCTCGTATTTTGGTTAACAATAAATGTATTAGTATTTGGTACGTTTTCATTCTTTAGATCACCAAAATTAAGATTTTAAAATATAATTTAAACTCTTATTTTACACATTCTTGAAATTTACAAAGTATCTTTGAAATTACAAAGCTGAACTGTTTTATTCTCACATAGTAACCAAGATGTGATATTTATGCCTTCAAACACTGCTCAAATCTTAATCAAAGCTTTTTCATAAAAATAAAAAACCCATAGAAGTGTCATTTGGCACTTTTTTCGCTTCTGGGTTTGTTTTAAACAGGTCAATTAAGACAACTCTTAAGGCTGTTCTGGATACTTTTTGACTGGTCACAGATCAGATGTCACCTTTGTCCTCCAACTGGTTAATTAATTCCTAACAGAGGCCAACAAAAAAAAGCAGTGAACTGTAGATAAACAGGATTAAGACATTTCAAATCTTGCCTAGTCTAGATTGCTGACACATACTAATACCTGATATATACGGAAGATGAACTAAAGAAAAAATACATATCTTAAGATTTAATGTTGTGCATAGACTTGTAGCTGAAATACTGTAGCCAGATTTCTGTATTGTGAAGCAAGCGGCTATGCTACTGCAGTAGCACTCTTAGATCCTGTATTTTTTTTGTGAAGAAGTACTGAAAATAGTTTATTCAAAAGCCTGTCCTCTTAGTGTCAAGCAACATCACAAAGAAACACTCCTTATGGTAAAAAGTACTCAGGCTGACTAAGTTTTCTTACCAATAATATTGAGCATGCATGCTTACGCAATGCAGACTTAATTGTTCAAATAAGCATGAAAAGCAAATGAAAAATATCAGAGAGAGCAAGTAGAAAGTCAAAACAATTTTAGTTTTAAATCCGAGTAGTGAGTTTTTCATGATCTTTTCCTAATACTCACGCAACATTCTGTCCAATAAATATGAAGAAAGGGAAAAGTCAAGAGAGCCTTATTCCCCTCTTTGGGCAGTAGCTCCTCTTTAAACTGAACAAAGTTAGATTCTAGGTGAATCATCTTTGGAGCACGGCCGTAAGACCTGCAAATTTTAATATTTGAAAGTAGTGAATATGACATACATAGCAGAATATAAAAATGAACATGTATTTTGGGGAAGAAGAATAAACTGAAATACATTGATACTGGAAACTCACAAATTATGCTTACTGCATAATAACAATAATAATAACAACAACAGTATCACATGCAATGAGACAGACGCTCCTTTTCTCACAAACAAGAGCTAGAACTTTTTCAGTTTTCATCTCTAGGACCTCTAAAAGTAGAAAATTCCAAATAAGAAAATTCACAAATACTTTTTTTTTCCAATCAGAAAACAGTGTGTCATACCAAACTCCTTGCAGGAAAGTACATCTAATTCCACGTAAATTCTACCCATACTCATTAAGACAAAGCATGTCACTTTCAGAACATGGCTGTCAAAGCACATCAAAGCACACACAAGACAAACCCACAAACCACAAAACCAAAAAGAGAAGCACAATATTACTATCACTTTTCTTTAGGTGAAGTTCAACACAGCCGAGTGCAAATGATCATCCTGAACAACATTTATTTGAATATCTAAGTTCTTCTTTCCTCAGGTCAGTTGCTACACTTGACTCAAATTATGGTAAGAGCTTCTCAGAGCACAACAAATACACACTTTCCTAAGTCTTTAAACACATGCTGAAATAGTATCATGGAATAAAATGTAAGTTTACCTCCTCCATTCCATGGGTTCTCTAGGAAGCTGCTGAGAAAGCGTAGGATATAAGGAAGTAAATAAATTCTGATCTCCAGCACCTGAAAGTGAAAGGCATTAGTCTATTATCATGTGCAAATTACAGCAGAGAGATTGACAAACTCTATTATTAATGGTTTGTTGTTTCAATAAAAAGATGTAAATTTGTCTGCTATATGGAAACTGGAGTCTAGCACTGAACCAAACTTTTAAAAATCACATGCTCTCACAACCTACTACAACATTTTAACAAAGCATATAATACATATAACTTCCTCTTACGATTTTCCACATGGCTACATAATCTATATACCAAAGCAAGTATCATCCCTACAGCTGGTCCAACTCCAAAAACTAAACAAGCAACTCCTTAGTCAGAGCCACTGGCTAAACAAAGTAGTTTCAAAAACCGCAAGAACTTAACCTTCGCAAATCAGAAAACTAGTTAGACAGTGGTTCACATCCTTTCTGCAGCTGGGCCTACCATGAGAAAATTGGCATTAGCAGTCATTCTGTGCTTTACTGGCTTTGATTCCTTTCTCCCCATTATTCTGGGGTTGCTGTGAATCCAAAGCAGATCCCTGCCCACCACACTCTTCTTGCTGCCTTCAGAAACATCAGGTTCGTTATGTTAACGTATGTTAACTGCTACGGCGCAGGTCACCTGGAACTGGCCCTGTGCTGACATGCAAATCTCTGGTTAGGCTTTAATCACCCCGGCTTTGAAAAACTGCATTAAATGCAACAACATTGGAATAGCTACTTATATACATGATGGAACAAAATGTATGATCCACCGTGAAAAAAAAAAAAAAGTATTATCAGTAGCCTATGAAAATTAATTCTTAAATTCTGTTCTTTTCCTTTGGGTACAAGGAGGACATAACACGGAAAACACAGGCTTAAACTAAGTTATTCTATTTTCTGATAGTTATCAGCACCTTTGAGCAAAGAAATGGTAAGCTCTGGAACAGGGCATTTTGCCAGAGATGCTCACATGCTTGAATCTAGACTAAGCAGTTGACCATACTAGCCAATGCATAATGCCCACACAGTCTTTCATGATACTTAAATAGAAGACATGCCATTTGATGTCTGGGAAACAGACATCCAAGTGAGAAGGGAGTAAGGTCAAAAATTTATTTGCCAGTGCACCTGGTTAAGAGTTCTAAAACTGTTATGTCACGTGCACTCTCTCAAATCTGGGAGAACAAGCTGGCCCATACTAGTCTCATGGTATTACCTATTTAATCTCTCATCTGCATGTTGCCTGGAGTTATCACAGCCCTTGCTCCCTTCCCTGTACTTCCTCCCCTTACTGCCTCACCTTTGGCTGATTGCATTTTCCTGGTAGCTTTCCACCTGTTTCTTTTTGATAATCATCTGCCATTGTACAGCCCAACCTAAACAGATCTTCTTCTTACCTTCCTATGGAACAGGCAGCTAAGGCTGGAGAAGTACCTGATATCCTTCCCTCTCTGTCCCACCATGCAATCCCATCTCCTGGCACACACCCAGGAATTACCTCCACGGTAGATCACCACACTTCAGTTTATCTTGGAAAGCCTTTTTCTAGTCCACTCCCCTTTTCCCAATTTTCTCATAGATGTTATTTTGATTACCAGCCACTAGCATAATTCTATCACTGCACAATAACAATTTTTAAAAATACAAAAATTAAGGAGTCTGATTAGGTGCCAGAATAAGCAAGACCAGATCTTCTAATGTTTGACCAAAATAGCTATTATTCAGTGTTACAATTTCCTGGAATAGTTCAAAAATCACACAAACAAAAAAAAACCGCACACTACTACTTTTGCTTTAGCCTTAAGTCTTCAGAAAGCTACTAAACAAGCACTTTATTCTTGACTCTTCACCCTCCTCCTGCTCTGTCTGAATTAAGAGTACCATCAAAAAAATAAAATCTTATTTAAGACTATAAACAAATGTCTAAAACGAATACCAAAGCAAGTGCTAGTCCTATTTTTAATGCTGTCTTATACCAAGTTACAACATCTCCATGAGCGAGGCCATGGAGAACAGTCTATTGATTTGCAACTCATTAGTGCCCACAGAAAGGGAAATATGTCTCAGTATTTAGCAACTGCACAATGACCATATCAAAACCATACCCTATTAAGCTTGGAGCCTGACTGAAAGAAAGAACTATGCGTTTTTCCTCTGGAGCATAACAAAGTGCTCTTTCTACACTGCACATAAAAATCAAACCTATGCCACAAAAAAAAAGTTTCGGGATTCAGTATCTCAAGTAAAAACGATTATTCCAGAATACAGAGGAACTACTAAATTATATTGTTTAAGCATCCTGCTATTTCAGACAACCAGATCACATTGTCAGGTTAAGAAATGTATATCTGCTCTAAACCAACTCAATTTTTCCTCCTGTGGTGGTTTTGAGGGTGTATACAATACATGTAGTAACGTGTTCTATGATCAAGGCAAGACTATCCTTTAGGATTGGAAGGACAATGCAAAATACATCAGGTATCTTTTGAACAGAGACCAAACACTGCTACCACGTATTACAAAAACCCAAAGGACTACGTTTCAGGTTCTGCTCAACTAGCCCCTGCACCTACTGGAATCAGCGTGTTTGAGCTGCTCAGGGCAAGAACATTAAAAATGAAGTTATCAGCAGGCAACACTAGAGGAGCACTGACACCGGACAAACACCAAGACTACTCAGTAGTAAAGACCACGAGACTGGCAAGGTGCACATTAATTTGTTAACTGCTTGCTACTGGACTGCAGGGAGGGAGAGGACCACCTCACTATAAGTAAACAGTAAGAGCCCCACCTTCCCAAAGAGCAGAACAAAACAACCTGAAAGACCCACTCTAAATTTTGAGTGGTGGCATTATCACTCAAGAGTGGTATCATTATTATTCACGCCACCCAGGAGACCTTAAGCATAGTAGAAGTCTCATTCTCTTCATTCTCTTCTATCTCTGAAGCGTCCTTAGTTGCTGCATCCACAATCTACTTTCCAAAATACAAAAAAAAAAAAACCCCAAACCCATAAAAAATAACAAAAAAAATTTTTTCAAATATCACAAACACATCCCTGCATGAATTTTTGTTTGTATCTGACTGAATTCCATGTGCTTTGAATGAAACATTCCAAAACCACATGTAACCCTGGAATTCAAATTTACAGCAAACCCCCAAAGTCTGCACAAAAGTCTGAAGACCGCTTCAAAGATTTTCTTGCAGTTGGTTTGTTGTTTGTAGGGTTTATTTTGGTTGGGGTTTTGTTTTGGGGCTTTTTTGGGGAGGAGGCTGAGAGAGTGAGGAGGTGGTTTTTTTGGTTGGGTTTTTTTTTTTTGCTTGGTTGGTTTGGGGGTTTTGGTTTGGGGTTTAAAAACAAAAGAAAACAAAACCCCAACCAACCCAAAAAACCAGTCTAATGTGGCTGGCCTAAGTACAGCTCTGTCACAGGAAATTCATCTCAGTGGATGGACTTCAACGTTAAGCCCTCACTCTCCAAGGGTCCTTGGTAATGAAGGAAAGAAGCTCCTAGCCAAAGTGTAAAAAACAATCAGACACAGGTCAAAAGAAGAAGGAACAAGGTGCAGAAATGGGGAAGAAAAACAATTTTGGAATCCTATCATTACTAAAACCAAGCAGCTTTCTAGAGAAGGGGTTTATCTTTCAGAATCAATACAATTAAGTAAGACCTAGATCTCCCAACAGAGACAATAATTAGGGAGTAACATTAAAGAGTCATCCTTTATTACTTAAAAAAACAATGAGAAGTGCAAAAATTTTATTATATTAAGTTTATCTAGTATATTTCACAAATGATATCAATCTAATTAGATTTTATAGATCTATATTTGACATTTATACATATTTATGTACATTTTTAAAATATATTCTACAATTTCTCTAGTTTATATTATAAATCTAGTAAGCCTTTTTGATTTTTTAATTTAAAAACTTGATTTTTTTTTTTTTAAAAGTTAGAATAGAAAAAATTGCTAATCCATAGTCTCTGGAGCTCCGATCTCACCTATTATACCATGTCTGTCTGAATTAATCTACTACCCATCTGGATGTCAACACACGCACCAAATCCAGAAAAAACACAGCAAACACAGTGATGTTACCACGAGAACAGGGTGGTTCTGCATGTGAAGTGGTAAAACTTAAAAAAATAATAGAAAGCAGTAATGTTCAAACGATACACACTGAAAAGAAAACTTCTGGAGAAAGGGAAGAAAGGAGAAAGCATCTGTTTCCTCTCCACATTACAAAGTTCAGAAGGCATGCTTTTTGCCACTTACCTAAACACTTCACAAACAAATTAAGACAAACAGGTATCTGTCCAGAAATCAAAAGCAAATAAAGCAGGAGAACCTTAAAAGGGTTTTACGGTAAGTGTAAATCAAGCACCAAATCAGACAGTGTAAGTTAAAAACATTTCCATGACCTTCAAAAACTTGATGTCTAACAAATTGACATCCAAAATGTAAACACAGCCAGGTCAGGCAAAAGAGGAACAAAACTTCTGCAAAAGAATGTTGATTGTGAACCTTGCTGTAAAAATTTATTATGTAAACCAAGTAAAGAATGTCTATCTCTTTTGCTCAAGGACAGGCTGTATCTCTGTACAGCAGCTCACAAACCTAATCCTGGGAAAAAATGACAAAAATTATGTTTGGCAAAAACTGAATCGGGCACCTAATGCCAAAACATCCTTTGTTTAGGTTATACCTTAATGCAAAGGTGACCAAGTATCCCAGTCAATACATCTCCAGAAGACAACACGAATGTTCAAACTACTCATTTTTAAAATTTTATGCTACTGGGCCCAGATTTTTCTTTTCTCTATTCTTTCCGCCATGACTTTCTCCTTGACATTATAGTAGATCAAGTCAGTACAGCCATCCTCCCTTCACAGAATCACAGGATGATATGGAGTGGGAAGGGACCTCTGGAGATCATTTAGTCCAACCCTCCTGACAGAGCAAGTCCACCTACAGCAGGTTGCACAGGAAGATGTCCAGGATGGTTTTGAATGTCTCCAGAGATGGGGACTCCACCACTGCTCTGGACAGCCTGTTCCAGTGCCCTGCCACCCTCAAAGTAAAGAAGTTCCTCCTCATCTTTAGATGGAACTTCCTACGTTCAACTTCGTGTCTGCTACCTCTTGTCCTTCCCGCTACCCCAGTCTAAGAACACTTGTGCTGCCAATCTGTTCAGAAATTATATGGGAACCAGAATGACCACCTTACCAGGATACAAAAGAACCATAAAATAGTATTTTTTAGTTTGATGCCTGCCTAAAACTCACCAAAATCCCCAAGAATCTGCTATTTTTTCCTAACACTTTCCAAGTTTCTTAGCTGCTTATAGGCGTTGTCACTGCAGTATCTGAATATCTCACAATTAATTTTTCCCTCTAGAGGAAATTATGCTACCCACTAACTACATAGGCAGCGAAAAATGAAAACTCCTGAGGTCAGATGACTAAAGCAGACAAATATTTTTCTTTTATACCAATGACAAATCCAGCCAACTGAGATAAAAGGCTTCAAATGCCTATAGAAGAGCGCAGTGCCAAAACTACACTTTAGTGTATGTTTGTTTAGTTTTTATATCCAAATATCAGTAACAGCTAACCTTTCTGATCCAACGTGTTTTTCCACTGGCAAAGAGTTCTGCTATGAAACTTTCTTCATAACTCACTAGCCTATTATAAGTGGATCCACCTGAAGTTTTGGAAGGTTGGTGGGTTTTTTCGTATTTCTTTTTTTGAAGGTTCTCCTCTTTCCAACCCAGATTCATTTTAAAAAAGAGGTCTAAAAACTGAAACACAACACAGCTTATTTGCTATAGAAATCTTAGCTGATGCACTAGGAGCCTACAGAATAAAACCCATTTAGTAAAACTTCACATCTTTACTGATTGCTGCACTACTAAATTTGTAAAACAGGAGTTAATGCTAACAAGAACATGCTGCTGCTTCTACATGACATACATAATCAGATATTTAAGTACAGAATAGTACTGGATCAACTGCATTATAAACCATGACTGTCTTGTAGACAGGGTCCTGTTTGAGAATAGGGAAAATTAATTTATAGGCTACAGTTGTTTAAATAGCAGTAAATCGTTCTAATCACTTAGGCTACACACCACTTCTTGTTGGTACATTTTTTATTACATCTTACTATTAGTTACAGGCCCCCCCGACCTTTACTTTTATTAACCTTTTCTATTTATGCTGCTCTTGTAGATATTTGCAAACGTTCTCCATTCTCGGGCCTACAATGATTTTGCTGATGGTTTTGCTCTTGCTGTATCACAGCACGTTCTGAACACGGACCACATGAAAGCAATGCATCCCATTCTCTCCAAAGGTTGTATATATAAAGTTCATTGTACAAAGGCAGAGTGTTGACAGAGAGAGCAAGTATGCACACATACAATATAAAAACAGATACGACAAGTTGATAAGGAATATTTAACAACTGCATGAAGGCAATTACACAGGAACAGCTTGGTAGGAAAGCTCTGAAAAACCTTTTAATTACTTCATTTAATAGGATTGTCTTCAGTCTTCAACTTCCTCTTCATATGGGCAGACAGTGCTAAAAATTTAAGTGCAAACCGGCTACAAAAGGACGAGTTCTTTCACCAGATCACTTGGTTGATAGGTATGTGCAAGAATATCATATTCCCGTTCCAAACACTTTCTCACGTTAAAGTTTTGAATAGGACTCATGAGAAGGAAGCAATATTGTTTAGGTTTCCTAGGAAAGTAATCTTCATTGTTTAAAGATTATGCAAGTCAGCACTGCAAAGAAATTACCCAAGTTCAAGATGTCTGATGAAAATACTCAACTTCCCTCTTCAAATAAAAAACAATTAATGATGCTAAAAATAGTATTTCTACAGCAGTGAGAAAGCTAGAAGCTGACTCAACATGCTTTGTAAACATACAAAGGCCAGTAGAAATGAAGATAAATTCTACACACTTGAATTGAGAGTGTGCATGGTAATCTGTCAGAGTGAGCACAACCACAGCTGGACAGTGAAACTCCCCAGTGGATTTAGAATCTAGTAAGACTGACAGTACAAAAACGTGATTCAAACTGATCTGGAAAGGAGTCATCAAGGCACTCAGTCCTAACTGACAAGGATTTAATACTAAACAAGATGCTGACATCTTGAGAAAAGGGAAGGAAAGAAAAAGTGAAGAAATGGTATCTTTTTGTGAATATACTTTTTCCACACTTAGAAAATATTGTTGTCCGTTTGCCTAGAGAAAACATCTGTAGAAGTTTTTGGTTAAACAGTTTGCTTAGCTGAATTCCATTAGTCTAAACTCTCTACTAAAACTACGGCGTTTTTGCCAGTAATAAAAATACCGTAAATACAAGGCTAATGTATCTACAGACAAAATCCTGAGGACAAAATTACTCAGTTACCGGCTAACATGAAAAGAGCAGTGACAAAAACTGCATTTGCAAGAGGCACCAAAAACACAAGCCACTTGGAAATTGCTGTTTTTATTCTATAGGTCAAGGCCTGTACATACATAAAGTACTGGACTGTGTTAACATAACAAATAAATACTGTTACAATACTGACTAACACTCATTTTGAAAGCTTAACTCTCTTTACCAAAGAAGCATTCCTTGCAGAGTACTGTCAAATTCATTTGTTTACAAAACATCTCTGGTATGCCCAGTGTGGAAAGCAGGTTTCATTCCAAACAAAATTCTCTCTTTGGTTCTCCCTTGTTAAGAACAAATTCTAAGAGTTAACAGGAGTATTTCATGATACAAATGTTTACCTGACAGAGATTAATCTAAATGTTGTAGCAAGAGGAAATATTTATGTTCTGAGACACAGCCTTACTTAACCTCCACTCTTTCTTATACAATCAAAAACTAGCCCAGCATGTCTGTTTTCTCCTTGTGTGCACCTGTTAGGAGCCCAGACAACTCCAACTGCCTGAAATCGGAAGCACATAATAAAAGATAAACTGTATTTGTTGAACAACTTCTAACATCGTGGCTTTGAATGCATTTTCCAACAGACAAATAGTGAGCCAACAATCCTTTTCCTGGAAGACCAAACTTCACCTCCTCATAAATCACTGGCAATATAATGCTCAGAAGAGCTTTCCTTCAAGTCATTTCCGTTGAATGTGTTTGTCTGAAATACTACAGTCTCTAAGTACTCCACTTCTTTGGACAGAGAAAAAAAAGGAAACCAAAAGAGCTAAAGCAAAACACATTTCGCATTAAAAGTAAATGTTTTAGTTTAAAAATGGCTACTTTCACCAGAGAGGTAATTTCTCAGCACTTTTGCTCAATTAGCCTTATTTTCTGAACTAGGTTGTCTCAGACCAAGCCATACTAGCTCATATCAGCAAAGATCCTCGCCCACAGCCCTGGAAAGGATTCCTTTAGTCCAGGAGCAAGGCATACAAATGATATATAACGTTCACGTCATTTCTAAGTATGCTGCTACCACACTGTATGGTGATAAGTCCAAAACATTTTGCAACCACACAGTACATTCACTCACCAGATGTAGGTAATACTCTTTTCAATATTGGATAACAGCGCTTGACTCAGTTCTGATGAAATTTAATGTTTGGAATTTTGAAAGTTTCCTTGCACAAGGAGGTTACAGTCCTTTTCTGCATTTATCAACAAAAAAAGCAAGCCTGAGGTAAAACTGCATGTACTTCAATAGACTGAAAGATAGATTATTTACTGAAATCATACAGAAACAGTAAGGACTGACACGTATCATCACCACCACCACCCTACTCCCCCTCCCATTCTGCATACAGGATAAAGCCAGCAAATCTAAAAAACGATCCACCACAGCCTGAACAGTAGCATGGCACCAACAACAAAGGCAACAATATCCTTCAGATGTTTCTGATATATGCATTTTTCTGACTTTAAACCTGAATTGAAATGGATTTCAAAAGTCTTTAAGTAGATGAGTAGAGAAGATTCATGAACTGAAGTCAGTGCTGCCTGTATTGAACTGCATCCAAAAAAAAGACAAGGTTTAAGAAAAAAAGCAGATTTACAGAACAGCCTAAAGAAAACACATGTGCACGCAGAGTCCTGTACTTACAGCTATGAGGGTAATGTTGGATATTTTTTTCAAAATGCCACTACTGGTCTGAGACCTTAATCATCACTAGATGACCATCAGTATTACTTCATAAGAAGACAACACGCACCTGTGAAATAGTTCCCATTTCACATGCGCATAAAGTATTCCTGAAAAAGTGTAAATGTGTAGTGTGTTGTGTCATCGACAGAGTTATGCTTAACTAAGAACAAACAGCTACTGGTTACCTCTTGCTAAAACAAAAAACGCAGAATTCTCTAAGCTGATCTCATTCACTTCACTTTTTTATTCAGAGCACTATAGATGTAGTTCACACGCTTATTTTGAGTAAACTTTATATGCAACCCTCTACCTCTAAGAGCATAAGAACTCATGGTTTAGCTCAGGACCAGAGCGTACATGTCCCAGCTGCCAACCTCTGACACCTAAAGGAACTACTTTATTGCTGGAACCACACGATCCAGTGTGTTAAATAAACTGTCTCTGAGATGAAACCAAGGTGCAGTAGTTAAAGGTTAAATTATAATGTCAGTGGGAATCTCTCCTCACCACAGAGGACCTCTTACTTGTCGTAACTTCTCCTACCGTGAACAAAACCACACAGAACTGACTGGTGAGAAGTTTGGGGTTTAAGATTTATTGTCATATTTTAATCTCTTCCCCCTAAACACCTGCAAGCATGACATTCGCTTTTGTTATTTACTATAAACATACCGAAACAAACCCAAATTCGCCCACTGCCACTAGAAGGCGGGGGGTGGGGGGGGGAAACCAGTACAGAGCC
The DNA here is from genome assembly GCA_013400055.1 of Nycticryphes semicollaris. Taxonomy (NCBI): domain Eukaryota; kingdom Metazoa; phylum Chordata; class Aves; order Charadriiformes; family Rostratulidae; genus Nycticryphes; species Nycticryphes semicollaris. Next base: position 984,671 of record VXBJ01006365.1, read on the forward strand.
AACACCCGCCATCAGAGCCCCTTGCAGTCCCTCAGCCTCGAGGGCCGCCACCCCGAGCTACCGCCGCCCCGCCGCCCTCCGAAACAGCCACCCTCCTTCCGCCTCGCCCCTCTCCCGCCTTCCCCGCCGAGCCTACGCCCCGCACAGGCCGCCGGGCTCCACCGCCCCGGGCCGCCCTTCGGA
>VXBJ01006366.1:2532-23880 GCA_013400055.1 Nycticryphes semicollaris
TGGTGGTCTAATTTCTTTACCTTTCCCTCTGCTGTAGGACCACGGCAGACGTGTTCTCACAGAGGAGGCAGTGCTAAGGTTCGTCCAGGCACTGGGGTCTGTATGCAGTTCATCCATCCACTCATAAAGCATCAATGCCTGGGGATATGCTTTAGACAAGGAAGTGAGAACACTGTGTGTCGCAGTTTAAGCCCAGCCAGCAGCTACAATCACACAGCCACTCATGCAATTCTCCCTCTTTGCTCCCAGAAAGGCAAGAAGAAGACAGAGAAAAGAGACAAAAGGAAGGAAAGGAACAAAAAAAAAAAAAAAAACCCAAACCCAAACCCGGGCCTTGAGATAAAGACAGTTTAATAGAACAATTACAGAAAAAGGAAAATAACGAAAACGGTAAAAGAATGTTCATGATAAAGTAATAAAACACAAGTCACCCTCACCACCTGGTGAACTGGTTGCTCATGCCATCCCAAGCAGTGACCAGGGATTCCTCCCCTTTCTGGACACCCCCCTTTATACACTGAGCATGATCTCTATGGTATGGCCATTGGCCATTCCGCCTAGGTTCCTTCTCAGCTTCTATGGGAAGCTGAAAAGAGTCCTTGAATAATATAAACATCATCTAGCAACAACTAAAACAGTACACATTACTGAAATTCCTTTCACACCAAATCTGAAATGCAGCAACCACTAGAAAGAGAATTAACTCTACCCCAGCTGAAAACAGGACGCTGTGTAAGGATGTCAATGGCACAGATGAGAAGAGGTGTGAAGGTGAAGTAAGTCCACAGATGCAGTTGTGCCCTCAGAATGTCTTGAGTTTTGCCCACTTTATGTAGAAAACACTGACTTTATGCCTGTGTTCTTACAACTCACTTTCTTCACCCAACTCTTAGAAGTTTGCACCACATATTTTCCAGGTCTGGACGTTTTTCCAAAGTTTGGTCTAAGCAGGAGTCTTACTACAGAGCACAAACCTNAGCTGAAAAGAGTCCTTGAATAATATAAACATCATCTAGCAACAACTAAAACAGTACACATTACTGAAATTCCTTTCACACCAAATCTGAAATGCAGCAACCACTAGAAAGAGAATTAACTCTACCCCAGCTGAAAACAGGACGCTGTGTAAGGATGTCAATGGCACAGATGAGAAGAGGTGTGAAGGTGAAGTAAGTCCACAGATGCAGTTGTGCCCTCAGAATGTCTTGAGTTTTGCCCACTTTATGTAGAAAACACTGACTTTATGCCTGTGTTCTTACAACTCACTTTCTTCACCCAACTCTTAGAAGTTTGCACCACATATTTTCCAGGTCTGGACGTTTTTCCAAAGTTTGGTCTAAGCAGGAGTCTTACTACAGAGCACAAACCTTGGGGAATGGGCTGCGTGTCTCTGGAGCATTAGGAAGGGGAAGACAACAGTTTCCACCTCACATGGACAACTTCCCAAGTCACCTAATGTCAATTCAGCTTTATCCCAGCTTTGAGCAAAGGGATTGAGCAAGAGCCCTCCAGAGATCCTTCTATGCCTAAGTCATTCTAAACCACTGTCATTCCCTTAGAAAACACAGTTGCTAAGGCAGCAGTCAACTGTGGTTTGGTTACCTCTAATTTGCATGAACATTGTGGTACTTCTCTCCAGTAATCCTATAATAACAAGGTCCCAGAATGCCTCATTGACATCATGCTGGTTGCCCATGTAACATTGGGAATGTGAGTGGAAGTTGGGATTGCTCAGGGAGGTACACCTAGCAGGCCTCAAAGCTGTGATCTTGCTGAAATGAGATTTCCTGGTGGATAAGAAGCCAGGTGATTGCAGAGGTGGTATGAAAGCAGTGAGGGTACAAATCCTTAATACATAAAGAGCAGCTGAACATCAGAGTCAGTGGTCGCCTCTGCAAACTGCAGGGCGGTACCCAGCTGGCACGGCAATCCACCTGGGAGTTTGCCCTCTGCAAAATTAGCTGCTCTGAAAATCAGTGTGTATAATAAACACTGCCACTGTCCTGCTTCTGAAGCATTTTATTATGAAGTGATAGATTTATAATGCTGGCCAAAATTGTGATTAGACACATTGAGTTAATACATAATGAAGCTTAATCAAAGAGTGGAACATTAGATAGGAAAAATGTGCACAAAAACCTGTGCTCAGACAGACTCGTAGAACCATAAAGCAGTCTGGGTGACACCAACATCTTAAAAGGTTTTTGTCAGGGTTTGCAATCAGGCAGATGGAGGTGTCCATCTTTGGAGATGTTCAGATGCCATCTGGACATGGTGCTGGGCAACTGGCTCTAGGTGGCTTTGACTGAGCAGGGGCGCTGGACCAGATGATCTGTAGAGGTCCCTTCCAACCTCAGCTGCTCTGTGGCTGCGTGCGGCCCCCAGGAGAGCAGGGCTGCATGGAGCAGGGGCCTTCACAGCCCCACAGTCATCATGCAGCAGCGATTCTGGTGACAGAAACCCTGAGAAACACACCACATTCAGCCTCCTGGCACTTCTTCATGGTGTTTGAGTTTCTAGACAGCTCTCAGCCCTCGTCCTCCACCCCCTTCTTTGCACTGTGCCGGCGGGTGTTGCTTTCCCATGCCGCAGCTGGTGCCTGACCCTGTTGCTCAGGTGTGTTTCTCATTGCTCAGCTGCTGCTGCTGCTGCTTTCCTTTGGTAAACTTCACACAGGCTTTTCCCAGCTTTTGAGGTTGCACACCTAATCAACCACCAGCAAGTTATTTATAGTGTCCCTCTGCTGTTGACCTGTTCCAAAACTTTCAAGGGTTCTACTGGTATCACACTTACATTGCACATTAATAACAAGAGACACCTGGTACTGCAGGCCAGTTCACACAACAGGCACTTGTGACAAGCTGGCAACGAGTACAACAGGCCAGGACAGAGTCCTGCTGTGGTGACCATACACTGCTTTATGTAAGTACCAGGGCTGTTACCAGCAGCAGGAATCTTCTTTCTGGTAGAGCCCTGGCCAACAGCAGCAGATGGTGGAAAAGCAAATCAGCAGTCTCAGAGCACCATGAAAACACTGGCAAAAGGTTATCTTACAACAATGCAGCTAAGTTCCCTGTGGGACCCTATGGAAAGGGGGTGTATTTATTTTGAAACTGAGACAGTTTCCTCACTGCCACTCCCTGCATCTCCTTATTCACAAGTATGGCCGAGATGGGAGCATCCAAGTGGTCTGTCCAAGATGCAAGCATCAAGGTGCAAGCAGTCTGTCCAGGGACACTTAACAGTGATGCGAAGTAAAAAGGGACACTTTCTACTGAGGTTTTACCACAGGTCTCAGGTTGTTGCCTTAGGAACTGAGTGCTGCTTTTGAGTCTTGACTTCTTATACCCACAAAGAGCTGATGGTGATCACAATCTCCTGTCTCTTCATTCTGCTCCTTTTCTGGGAATCATTAAGATGCACTCACTGCCCTTTGCCTCCTTAACAGGATGCTTGATATCTGCCCTATTCCCTGTTTTACCATCACTATTTTTAATGGCTTCAGTGTGGCCTGCTTTAGGGTGCTGCATATTTGAGACCATTTCTGGTTTTGGGGTGGTCTGGAAAGCAGTAGGACCCCTGCAACCAGCTAACGCAGGTGTTGTCCACAGCTGCCCACCCTGCACCCACCCTTGCCATTTGTTCTTGCAGGTGCCCCCATACTCATACACTCCCTGTCCACACCAGTCAATGTTTTCATTGCAGACCTTTGCAGAAAAAGAAAACCAGCACAGTATTTCCAGCATGAAGATAAAAGAAGTAAGGTCAAGGGAACAGTTGGCCACTTATCCAAACATCAGTTTGGCACTCAGGGTCAACAAAGAGGCTGAAAACTGCTATTGAAGTCAATGGTGAGGCACAACTTTGTCAAACACACTTGTCTTCTTCCATATTTCTTCCTTAAAAAACAAACAAAACAAAATAACAACAAAAAATGAGAAAAAAAACCAACACAAAACAAAACAAAAATCACAGGTGTATTTCTTCAGTCCAATAAAGGGAATAGTGTTTCTGTTACATAATCAGACTTCCTTAAGCCATTTTTGACTCAATATCACGTGATGCTTTGGCAGGATCCAATCTTATGCAAAAGAAACAGGGCTTAAAAAGTGGTGACCTTTCAAAAAGTAGCTGTTACAAAACCTTTATGAAGTTTGCAGATGGCAAAAACATGGTGGCATAGGAAATAATGGCTCTCTGTTACAGGAGGCTATGGATCTGAATAAATCATTAGAATCTGGTGAAATTAACTTTAATAAATAAATGACAGCAATGCAACCGGAGGCCAATAATGCCAGATGTGAGATCTGTCTTGGAAAGCAGCGCTGCAGAGAAACTGAAGTGTATCTGTGGGTTACACCATGGGCTCTTTGTGCCGCAGTTAATAGGGATAGTGCAACCTCCAGCTGTAAGCAAGAGGGTAATGGCATTAGAAACAGGGGGATCTTGCTTCTGTGCACAGCCCTGGTAGGAAAAGCACTCAGCTGCTGTTTGTATTTCCAGAGGAACAAGGAAATATGAATATCCAAAGCGGATGCAAAAATGAGCAAGGAGGGCTACAGCAGGAATATTGCCTTGAGCCAACATCCAAAGGGAGAGTGTCTGTGAGCCCTGCTCAGAGGTAGAGTATGGCAAAAGGGGAAGGTTCCCATAGTCCCCTCTGACCTTCAGTCTTTCCATCAATAAAATCTCTGCTTTCCTCCTTTTTTTTTTATCCTTTTTTTCCCTGACACTGGGTATGTCTCTGGGGAGGAGGCATTGACTGCTTTGCACGTAACTTCTGTGGCTCTGCATTGTGACAGAGACTATAAACCAGGGCTCAGGCTGCAGAGCTGGTTACCTGCAGGGGTCAGGAAGAATATCCCCTTTCCTGGCCACGCATTTTGTGTTTTAAATCTGTACAATAGTTTATCAGAGATGAAAGTGCAGAGTAAGTTTGGCATGACTGTGAGATAAAATGACCAAAGTGTGCAGGATGTTTGAACAATACAGGGTGGACAATAAAAGTTCAGCCTGCTTGTGAGCTGGGATAGACCCAAACATCTGAGGCCATTCCTCTAGGTGCACGATTTCATCTTGAAAGGCTGAAATTTTTAACTCCTATTCTTGTCTGCGCAGGCTCTTGCCAGATCTCAACACTCAGAGCATCCCCTTCATATCTGGCTGCCCAGCATGAGCCTCATGACTTGCGTGCATCAGGAACAAGGTGAATGCCCTGCATCCACCTGCCCAAGCACTCTCCATCCACTGATCCTTCTGGGGACCTATTTTCTCTTACCATTTGTTTTCCAAGCCACAGAAGTGCACAGTCTGGGACAGTAACCTCGGCTTTGCCAAATCCCTTACCGTCTCTCCTAAGACAGAACTTAAGAGAGAACAGTCTTAAGAGAGAACAGCCTCTCCGCAAGTGTCAGGTGCCAGAGCCCCAGAGCAGGGTCAGCAAAAGTGGATGCAGACATCTGGTTTTAGCAAACGAGTTCTTCCTGAACTCCAAGCCAAGAGCAATGCAGCTTTTTCGCTGTCTCTGGGAGGAGGGGGACCCCAGACCTCAGATGTTTCCAGCAGAACATTTATACAAGGCCTTCAGCAGTCTGCCAGAGGAATGCCACGTGGCCAGATAGACATTAAACAGAGCTGGTCCCCCAAGGGGAGCAGTGGTGAGGCCGGGGGGATCTTAGCAGCTCAGTGCAACGCAGCCTAGGACAAGGGAGGAAGGCAGATAAGCCCCCAAAAATGCTGCTTGGAGGATGGGGTAGAACAGCTGCTTGGCTCTCCTTGGAGGTACTGGAAACCTGCATGTGTGCTTTGTAAAACAGCTTTGAAACCACAAAGTCAGAGGGAAGCCAAGCCATTGCTGCTGAGGAGAGGAGCTGGGTTGGCTCATACACAGACAGTAGCGGGGATACATGCCCCCCGCCCTATGCCCCTGCCCCCTCTAGTGTGTTTCTTCTTTCCCTTCATTTGCCCCAGAGCTGCCTCTCCAGCCTCCCCCAGCAGAGCTGATATTAACGCAGCAGCAGCCACACAGGGCAGGGGCTGTCAGGCTGCAGAGTCCCATCCTAAACCAGCTGGAGCCAGAGGAGCTTGCTTGGTGCAGTTGTTAAGTCGACTGACTTCTCCTTATCTCTGTTGTGATTATTTCCTCCCCCTTGGTTGCATTCCTCGAATAGCAACATTTGTTTTGGAAATTCTTCTCCCAGTTTCAGGCTGGAAATCTGGGAGGATGCTGGAGTGGGGATGGGACAGGGGCTGCACTTGCCCTGGTCTTCTGTGACAGGCTGGTCACTTACCTGTGCTGCACCTACTGGGGTGGCTGGAGGAGGCAATGCCCCAGTCCTGCAGCTGATAAGCATGTGGTTGTTGTAGACCCATCACTTACGGTTCCTCTGTGGTTCAGCACTTTGCTGCACAGCACTTGTGGCACAGCAAAATGGCCCACTCGCCTCTACCCCTGCTGCCCCCAAACCCAACCCCTGCCCTGGCATCAAGAACTGCGTAAGCCAGAGGAGAAAACTGTTTCCTATGGCAGATGGACTGTAGCTCAGCAGAAGGCATCTGGTAGCAGAGCTGCCAAGCCCTTTGGTGTGTTTTGCTCTCTCTGGTGGTCATGATATTCTACTGAGTGTTATTGCCTGCTGAGACTATCATAGCTGGGCTGGTTGAGGGAAGCCATGCAATCACAAATGAGTCTGTGAGCATGGGTGTTTTGGAGGACAGATGGTGGTGAAGGGGCTCCTGGCCTGTGTTTGAGCACACTGAGAGGGAGACTAGTCTTTGGGCTGAAAAACGGACCCTGGGAAGTCAAGAATTAAGGGAAGGAAAGGGGCTGTGGCATGGTTGTACACTTTTCACCCCTGGACAGCTGCCTGGCATCGTGGCCCCTCCAGAGACAGTTGGAAATCAAATACACGGGGAAGGAACATTCTGACCCAAAGCAGACTTGACAGAGGAAAGGGCTGTTGGCACTGAACTGAGCAGCTGTGTTCTTAACCTCACCCTGATGCTGGCAACAGTTTCCCTGACTAGAGAGCAAATCAGTGTCACATCAGGGACTCCTCTGCCACGTTGCCACCTCTGAAACACTGGGCAGGCTAACAGAGGGACATCCAGGCCTGTCACTATAAGTGTGCAATGAGTGCACACTTCTTGCCAGCAGAGATGGCAGAGTGCAGACGTCTACATGCCAGACAGTCTGGAGACAAGGCTGCTGGGATCCCCAAAATCTGCCTGCTACAAAGCTGCTACAAAAAAAGTGGGCTTTTTCTTCAGCCACAGAGGCACCTCATCCACCAGGAAGATCCTTTAATGAAGAGGGCATTGAACTGCAGACTGACCCCACTGGATGGTTGACAGGAGAAGAAAAACAGCCAGTGGGACACCCACAAAGCCAGGCAGCATGGGGATGGACCACAGGCTGAAAACCATTGGTCATGCTCACCCTCTCACCTGCCCAAATATTGCATCCTGCTGTGGGTCCACACTACGTCTGCAGCAATGTCAGTGTGTGTCTTATCCTGGATCTTCTATACCTGGCAAAACACCATCCCAAGGATCATGTGTGTCTCTGTTCAAATATGCATTTCTGCAAGGTCCTACTATAAAAAATGCAGCGGAGACATCTTGCACTGGACCACAGAGCAGACAATAAGGCTGCTGGACTAGGGAGCTCCCACTTTCATGTCTCCAGACAAATCTGGGTAGTTGTGGAGGGTCAAACCCCCACACAGGAGGGTCCATCCTGTGGGACAATGCATAGAACAGAAATACCACACTGCAAAACACCAAAATCCTATGGCAGAGAAAGTCTGAGTTGCAACACTTTCTGGGCAACCTCCAGGAAATAAATTAGCCTCATTTCACTGCAAACAAACACAGAAAATTACAAATACATCATGAGATAGCTGATGAGTCCTGTGAGCTGTGGCTGTACTGGAGAGAGGAGCTTGGGCTGTTCTGGCCCCAAGGACAGGCTCTTGTGTGGGACAGCTGTTCTCTGCAGCAAAGGGGGCAAGGAGACCACTGTCAGGCTACAGGAATTCAGATCAGCTTGGCCACAGGACAGTTACCACACAGGAAAGTGTGATGCCAGCAGGCTGAAGGCAATAGTCCCTTAGAAGCAAGGTGCTAATGCATTCATAGCAGCGAGGCACAGGGACCATATGGCCCAGAAGGGCGGCAAGAGGGTGGAGGGCAGCAATGCTTTGGGAGATGGATGTGGGACAAGTTTTTCCACCTTGTGCTGGTGGTTCCCGCTAGTAATCCCCGCAACACACCCACAAGGAGCATGAAACCTTTCTCAGAGGAGTTTCATGTTTCAAGCACATCCTGCTCCCAGCCCACCAGTATGTACACAGCACTTACTGGTCTCAAAACAGAGCACTTAAAGAAACACTGGGGGGACTTCCCCACATCCTTACAGCAACGATTAGTCACCTAGACTCGATACCCAGGTGGGGACAGCGAACCGGCAATTTGAATCTACTCATACAGTCTGTGGGTAGGGACTGAATACTTCAGCCCCCCCTGTCAGAAGAAAACATATTTTGCCACATAGGTAAGACTGAAGCCCACCTTAAATGCCAGAAAAGTCGATGGTGGTCTCATGAGTAGTGGCATTGTGCCTTTTCTTGTCCCAAGGAGTGGGAATAACCTCTCTGTTTCTTACTGGCTTGGCTTTGGCTCCTTGCACATGCCTGAGCAGAGACCCAAGCCCTGCACAGTGACTGGTGAGATCCTTGCTAGGTGCACAGCCTGGGCAGAGAGGGGTAAAATCTTGCCATCCAAACAGACTTTTCCCCACCCTTCTGTTCCCTCATTATTAGGAAATACTCACAGGCCAGGGCTGTGTGGTGAGCTCCCAGGAGCTTTTATGCCCTCTGACTCCCACAGACACAGAAGGTAGTTTGCATGGCATTGCTGCTGCTAATGGTAATTTGCAGCTCGCTGTTTTGTGCTCCAGGGCGTCACGTACAGAGCACAAATTGGTGCTTGGCAGTCCTTCACTCACACTGATGGTTCCTAATCTCGAGTTTCAGCTGCACGGACCATGACAGTTATCTCTGTGCCTAGGGAAGGACCATGCTCCAGATCTTCTGTTGTTCTTGCCTTCGGGGTCTGAGCCAAGAGTGTATGGTCACAGCGTTTTGCACACTTGCACACCCCCAGCCAGCACATGGCATGAGCACAAGCAGATATGCTTGGAGGAAACTAAGAGGAGCTTCATGCTAAGCAGAGCACATGTCGTTGGTGGGCAATCCCCGTTCTGCAAAAGTGATCCCCCACATTTAGTTTGCAGGAAAACTGATTTGATCCTCTCTTTGACATATTGCCTGCTCTTGGGGCAGCTTAGTCTTTATACACACACTTTCCACCCCTGCTCCGGCCTTCTCGTGTGCCATGGCCAGAGCGAAGCTGGGGACAGGCATCTCTGTGCGATCCCCGGCCACCACAGCAGGGAGATGCTGACTCATGCCTGCAGGTTGCCATGGAAACGGCAGTCATCATGCTTTAAATGCTGTTGCACTCCCTTCTGCTGAACCCTGGAAAAAATCAGCCGTGGGCCAAACCACTGCCTGGGAGACACAGCTCCAACCCACTGCTGAGCCCACAGAGAGAGACTTGCCCCGGTACTGCTGCCTGTAGAAGACTGTGACAAAACCCCATCCCCGAGGCCATCTCTCCTGCCAGCCCCACAGTGACTGAGCAGAGTGGGAGGGAAAATGAAGCAGGCCCTTTTTTTCCTGTTTTGGCTCCAGCCCCACCATAATCTCAGGAACTGGGTTTCCTCACTGTTTCCTCGTGCAACCTGACAGCCCTGCTCCAAAGACCCCTTTCCCAATGGACACACAGTACTTCTGGTCTCACGCCTTGCTGCTGCCCCTGTGAGCCCAAGGAGGAGTGTGCACATGGGAAGGTGGAAATATATGGTTACTTTATTGTCGTCTGGGCAAAGCATTGCCACAGGGGACAAGTAGTTTGGACAAAAGGAAAAGCTGCTTCCCTGCAAGAGGGGCACAGCCAGGGAGCAGAGGGCTAGTAGGGTCTCTGGTCTTGGAGATACCCCAAAACCAAATCGATAAAGTCTCAGAATAACCAGACCTTACATTGGGGTTAGCCTGCTTTGTGCAGGTGATGTGTTAAGAGTGCTCCAGAGCTCCCTTCTGATCTAAGTGTCCCTCTGACTTCCTGCTAGTATGAGCCAGCTTGTTGTCTAAGCCTCATAGGACGTCTGAAGGACATGTCCTGTGGAAGATCCCTGTTCTGTATGTGTGGGACTGTAACTTACCCAACACTTAGCTGAGCTGTCATCCCTCCCATTGCGGTGACTAAATGCTGTGTGAGTCACATGTGTCACTTTACCACTGCAAAGATGCAGGACACATCTTGTCAAGTAACTATTCTCTGGCGGCTGCTTGAAGGTGCCACTCAGAGCAGAGCTACCCAGAAAGAGGCCCTCATGAGGGGCCATGATTTAGCCTGGTGGCCGTCCCCAACCAGACAAATGAGAGACAGCAGCTAATGTCAGATGACATAATGTTTCACCATACGAGAATGTGGACAAGAAAGAGAAGTGTCTCACAGAGGTTGCAAAAGCCCAACCCACAGCGTCCCCCAGCTTTAGGACCTGAGATGNAGGTTTCTCTGCCCTATTTCTGGAACAGTGGTCAATGGAAGGTGGTCTGGACCAGCAGGTCTGGCCTTTAGCCCCAGGGTGGTTCCGGTTGGCATGTCCCAGCCTGAACGCTCCCTGTGCAGCACCCTCCACCCTGGTACCTCACCACAGCTCCACCTTGTGCACCAGACCCGCCTGGACCCAGTCCAGCCCCTCCACCTGTCCTCCAGACCTGCTCAGCCACCACAAACTGTCTCCCTGCACTAGTATTTCTTCCCACCATGTTCCAGCTGTGCCCATGTGTGTCCACTCTACCCCAGCTCACCAGGGGTTCATTCTCTGCTGGGAAGCTGACTCCTGCCTGGCTTGCTCCTGCTTCAGGCTCTCAGTCCCAGGAATCCTCACCCAGTCCAGCTCTGGGCTCCCAGGGATGCTCGAGCAGATGGAGGTGCTGGGTGTAATTCATTACTCATGTTGATTACACATTCCTGGTTGACTGACATCTCAAAAAACAAACGCCCATCTGTCTTCATATTTAAACATAGAAATGTTTTTCAGACCTGGTGTTAATAAAGGTTGCTGATTTGCATTTGGGAGAACAAGAGGAAAACTGAAGAGGAGAAAAAGGGAGGCGATTCTTGAATAAGAAAATCTTTCTGTCATAAAAATGCCTGAATAGTTCCTGAGTCCTCTTGGATCTGAGTGCAGAGAGGAGACAGATGTTGCTGATGCTCTCCTGTATTAGCTGTTGGTCCAAAATTTGTGCCTGGACCTGATTAAACTGAAATCCTTCTCTTATATCTTCTCCAAAGTATTCCATGTATGGTAATGTGAATGCGCTAAACAAATGAGCCGAAAGAAGAAAAATCTTCCACATTCTGACATTTCTGGACTAGAAATAATTACCTACAGGAAAAACTTCAGACTGAGGTCCTTATTCTAAGACCAAAGTTCCGTATCTTCCATCCCCCCACTGAGGTTGCTTATAAGTGAGAGCAAACACAAAAACCAGAACAAAGGGAGAAATTTAATTACTTTGGAGAATTTTGGATGGAAAAATAAAACAGAAAGGAGTTCTTTTGTTAGCAAAGGCTGCGGCTTCTTTTGTGAGCAGCTTCCATGTGGTCCTTGGTTGCACATGAGTAAGTGATTATCCTGTTTCAAGCAACATCCAGGAAACTCTGAAAAAGCATCAGACATAATGACATTGCAATGTCTTAACAAATCAAATTTCTAACCCCTGCTGTCAGAGTTACAGTATTGCTGGGACTACAATACAAAATAAGGGCAGAGCTATAAAGATCCTCCTTTAGGGGAAATAAGTAACTTCTGCTAACATTTAACTTTGTGGGCTGCTGTTGCACCAACAGCTCAGGGCGGAGACTGCTCCAGTGTTTCAGCAACCCCTGTTCCACTAACACAAGATGGTACGATAGTGAGAAACCCACCCAGCAAAACCCACAGTGATATCGGCAAAAGCAACACTGGAAACATGGTGTGGCAAAGGATCCCAGGCCTCCAGAGAAAACAACGCCTAGCAGAAGCAAAACATAAGAACAAGCCAAAGGACAGCAGAGCCAAAACCCTCACATTTTCACTGAGAAAAGAACAGGCTGTGTCGCAAGACCCAGGTCAACCTTTGCCTTTCCAGTGTGCGGGGGAGCAATGGCCCCAGGAAGGAAGCAGAAGGGATGGTGCTGCAGACACCCTGCACCCCACAGCAGCTCTCAGAGCTGCCCCATTCAGTCAGTGAGTTATTGTGGCCATGCCAGCAGGCTGTATAGTGTTCACTGCAGCGCCTAACATCCAGCAAAACACCTTGCCTGCCATCTCCTGCCAGCATGCCTGCCCACTTTGGTCTCCCTGCCAAAATACTTGGGCTTCTGCCAGTCTGACAAACTGCGACCTTGGAAGGTCTGCGGAGGGTTGCAAATGAATCTTTCTTGCACTTTACCAGTGCCATCGCCCATTACTCCTTACTATAACGTACTGTTGTGAAGAGCTTTTTCGACTCTGATAGACACAAGCATCTCCAGCACCCCTCCACTGGGCTGGCTGTGGTCACTGGGTTGTACAGCCCAGTGAGCAGTTTGCATCTTTTGCAATAAGAATTACTTTTGGCCCATGTTCAAACTTATGTTCACAGCTGCCTCTGATCCCTATCCAGCAGCTCTGCCAGTCACTTCCCAGCCTGGACCAATGCTCAGGTTATCCTTCCCTCACCCCTATGTTCCAGGCACCATTGGGACTTCTACTTGCTGGGCTTTGTGAGCATCCTGGTGGTCCAATCCTCCCATTTAGGGAAGTCTTTCTGAACTGAGGCTCTGCCTTTCACCATGTCATCTACTCCATCATAAGAATTGTTTCCAGCATTGTAAATAGAATTAAAAAAAATAAGGATGTAAGTATACATGTACATATATATGTAGGTGTGTATATAAATGACCCTGCATGTCACTCTGGGCTCAGCCCCGTCCCATAGTCGTTCTGTGCATGAACAGGTGAGAGCATGAGGAGACCTTTGCAAGAGTGCACTAGGAGCTGCCCTTGGTGGTCACCTCCACCACCCTAGTGACATCTCCGACTCCAGCCATCTCTGAGCTGAGCTGCTTCAGCATGCTTAGTCCTGGTCTGAATAGGGAAAATGAACTGGAGACCCCTAGAGGCTCCTCCATCTGCACTGCATGGGGTCCAAAACCACTCGGGTGAGGCAAGTTAGTCATAAACAGCATTAGCTGAAGGTGCTTTACTAAATTACTCAGTGAAGCACAAAACATTGTCTGTGATACACAACTGAAATTAAATCACTAAGCAATGCCTATAGCTTCTCACATTGCAACAAATAAAAGAAAATCCTTCTTAGGTGCAAGTATCTGTGAAATCTGTCTTTGTTAGGAGACATGGGTGCAAGCTGACCCACCTGTGTAGCTGTGGCATTACCATCTTGGCTTAGAGGGTATTCTGCAAGCAGCAAAGACAGTTCAGAGACAGCTTTGTTTTTGCTGAAGGTCAAGTACCTGGGTTTTCTTCCTTTCAGATGAGAAGCTGGGCTTCCCCCAATTCAGCCAGAGGTCCTGGCTATAAAAACAATAAGGGGGAGGATCGCAGCAGATGTTTCAATTACACTCAGATTTTGACTTCAGCCTCTGTGAAGTGTGTGCTCCTCGGTGACCGGGACAGCATACTAGAGAATCTCATCTACCCATCCTACTGCATGCTGATATTGCAGGTATTAATTTAAAAAGAAAAAAAAGAAAAAGAAAAAAAACCCCACAATAAACCAAAAACAACCTCAATGCTTTTAATTGGAGGATTCTGCTTGTCTCCAAAGTGTGGACTGTCCTGTCTGAGGTTTGTTATGGTCAGCCTACACACAGAGCAGCAACAGGACACCAGCTCCCAACGCTGCCTTCACCCACAAGCCCAGCATCAGTACAAGCTGCTGAAGTGTCTCTTTGTCATGGTGGCGGTCCCTGCCATCAGCCTACCCCCACCTTGCCAACTGCCAAAAATGCCTGACAAGTTTTCCTCCTGCCCAGGCTCCAGCACATATGTGTGAGAGAGGAGTTGTGGTTGTCCAGCACCCACTTAGCCTGGAAGAATGCACCCTTCTCCAGCAGGATGCTGATTGTCTGAAGGAACAGCAGCTGGTCCCCTGCACTGCACCACTTAAGAGACACCCAGAGATGGAGACACGGTCGAAAGAGGGCAAGCAGCTCAAACATTTTGAGGCACTGAAACTGCTTTTGTTTGGTGTGTCAGGAAGGAATGGTCTGAAAAGAGAGCTTTTGCTCATGCCACTGGTGCCTGAAATCCCATTCACCTGGATGCTTTCATGTCAGGCTGCACAGGAAAGTGCAGTGGCCAGCACGGAACATCAAATCCCAGCTCTCCAAGCCCACAGCCTGGGCACAGATGAGCCTCGCTGCGCTTTGCTCCACAGCCAAGCGTCAGTCACAGACAAAGGTGTTTCACCCTGGTGAGGGAGCAATGAGACCACTGCTCTCAGGAGAGCAGACCGAGCACCTTGCTGGTGCTGACAATTCCCAGGCAGGGACCAGGACTGAGGCTAGCCCTGAAAAAAGGCTGCCACCTGCCAAGCCACAAACACCGCTCCCTGTCCCTTCCTTACTCCTGTAACTCATGTTACTGCGTCATGCCTCATTTGTAAAAGAGTACAAGAGCCCAGCCTAAGTTTACTGCCTGCAAGTTAAATACAGGCAATCCTATTTAATGTTACCAGGAAGCGTCATTATTCATGATTAGTCTCTAGCTACATAGAAATTATTCTTCTCACAGTTCTCCACTGCCTCCAGTCTTTAAAAATGAAATGCAAATGTCTTGAATCAATTTTTGCCTATGAATAAACAGCCCTTTCAGCTTAATTTCTAATTTCACTTTTAACCTTGAAACAATTCTGACATGAATTACACAACAGACTGCAAGGTCCAGCTTCAGAAATAAATCCGTAATGTGGTCTCTCCCTCCAAGATGTTACATCCTAAGTATACTATGCCATGTTTTCTGTTCAGGAGACCTTCTCTGCCCTGTATGTACCCGAATAAATGCCTGGCTGTCCTCATATCACAAATAGTTTAGGACATCAAACACCATGCAGATAGGAAACAGTGGACACCTCCATGTAAACTGTGCAGGGCTGCCTGCAGCTCTGTTGGTTTAACGCACCCATGTGCACTCCCACTGGTGCATAGTTGCGTGTGTGGCCTCTGCAGGTGATCTGTGCTAATTGCATGCAGAAACACTATGGGGCTGGAACCCAAAAGTTATCCTCCTTGGGGACTCCAGCAATTCCCTGGCCATCTTCAAGTTGTGCTGGATCTCCCCATGCTCCTCAACTGCTGCTCCTCACTGCAAATGGCAGAAGACTTCCCTGCACAACCTGGTGCTAGCATAACCTTCCCTGGCCTCCTCCTTCCAGCATCGTCCTTCCCTAACCAGCCTTAGGTCAGCCCTTACTCGCAGCCTGGACAGGGTGCCAGCACATCCAAGATGCCCAAGCCAGAAGACAGAGGGCTGGGATGAAGCCTGTGTGCAGCCTGAGAACAGGCATTTTACAGGTTGCTGCAAACCATTTTGGACACCCGGGCACACGCAAGGAGCACTAGGCAAACCAGCGACTCCCCATCATCAGTTATTCACCCAAGCTCAGGCCTTGCTGTGGCCAAATTTGGTTCTTGTCCCTGCAGTAGTGGCATAGGCTTTGTTTGAAAGAGGATGTGAAACCTCCGGCTCAAGGACTGCAGGTGGACTGCCACTTAATGTAGGTGCAAGAAATCTCTGACCGCACTCAGGCTGTCCTTTCACCTCTCAAAAGGAGAAGTAAGAGTGGCTCCATCTCTAACCACACTCCGTTTGAGTTGCCTTTTGCAGCAAGGCCACATTCCAGGCAAACAGTGGACTTCGATGCCTAGCCAAGAGAGGAAGTAACCCCAGACAGATCTCAGAACCCTTGCTGACTCACTGATCTGGTGGAAAAGTTGGTTTCAACCCATCCCAAGAAAAGAGAAGAAAAAGCCCATATCTAATGCCAACTGTGGAAGTGGTCACTATGTTTTGGGAGGAAGGCCAGCCACCTACTGTGACCTCAACAGGTTGGAGGAATGGGCCAGAACAAACCTTGCTCAGCTCAAGAGAGGTGGTCCTTCCTCACAATATAGTGCTGCTGATCACTCGTCTCTCTGCTGTGTCCAGTTCAGGGCTGCCCAGTACAAGGAAGACAGTGACAAACTGCAGAGAGTCCATCAGTCACTACCAAGGTGGTGATAAGTCTACTTCACAGGGCATATGAAGAGACACTGAGAAAACTGGAGAAGACACAACTGGGGGGTCCTCATAGTAGTGGTCATCCACTGCCTGAATGGTGGTTATGGAAAATATGGAGCAAGACTCTTCTCTGAGGCAAGACAAGGACAAGACATGGGGCAACAGGTACATGCCACAGAAAGGAAAATTCCAGCTGGGCATGAGAAAATTCCTCTCCATGAGGCTGGTGCATCTCAGAGACAAGATCACTGTCCTTGGAGGTGCACAAAACTCAACTTGAGAAGGCCCAGCACAACCTGATCTAACTTTGGACCAGGGAGTTGGACTACAGACCCCCAGAGATGCTTTCCTAACAAGACCTCCTTGCATTTCTGCATTACGATGGGAGGGTGGGAATATGGCTGTGTTCCTTTGAGGCTTTCAGCTATCCCCTGCTCTGAAACATCCCTAGTGCCCAGGACACATCTGAAACAACACATGCCTCTCCTTCACCATGCCTAGGTTGCCTTCCTTCTCGTGCAAAGTTAACACGGTGGGGGGGGTAGGGATATTTGGTGTGGTTTCTCCACGGCCTGTCAAAAGCTGGAAGCTGTGTGTCCCAGCAGGCTTGCCTGTAAGAAATGCCTGAAAACACAGAGCTGAGCTCAAGCTGGAACCAGTGTACTGTGTGGTGCTGTGCACTTCCAACCAGCCCAGGAAATAACACAGCTGCAGCAACTGAGACACCCCTAAAATGCTTTCAGAGATCTTCTCTGCTACTTCTTCAAGCAGTATTTCTGTCTGTGCATGCATGGTTTTACTGATGCAGAGCAGTGACTGAACAGCCAGAGAAATGAGACAAGGGAGGAAAATGACTGCAGGCATGTATTAAAGTGTTCAGCTTGTCCAGCTGAAAGAGATTTCTGCCAAACAATTTTATAAGGAATGAGGCATTTTACAGGAAAAGCAGGGCCTCTGCTCTCATTTCCTTTCCCCTCTTGTCTATGAACTTCAAAGAAAAGAGGGGTCAAAACAGAGGCCAGGCAACTGGAACTGAGTTCCTGAGCCCTAAAGCCTAATTAGTCCAAGATACATTTCATTGGATATCTCCCAGAGACAGGCCTAAATTACCAATCCTCCCTGCCGTGCCGCAGAGGGTCAGATAAAGCCAGAATGTAGTCCACAGTTTGCAGGGCCCCAGCAGCATCAGGGTTCTCAAAGGGGGTGTTTCTCAGTGCAAGAGCCACTGGTGGCAAGGTTTTCCCAGCTCTCCCTGGCTTTGTGTGGCCACAGCTAAAACCTCCTTCCCAGGACAGGGATTGTACCTTGTCCCAGGGCTGCTGGCAAAAGTGTTGGGTCGAATAAAAAGCCCTGTGTGGCTGTTGTCCCTCATTGCATCAGCTAAGGCTACCAAAGAGCCTTCAGCCATTTGCAACTGCCCTAACAGCAGTTTCAGGCTGATGTTAAACTCCTCTCCTGCCTTCCCTTGACCAGGCAAGCCAAGACCAGCTCCTGCCAGCTCTTCCTGCAGACCACATGCCCACCCCCCTTCCCACTTTGCAGCTGCTTGCTGGATCCCTTCCAGCTTCTCCACATCCTTCCCCGATGGGCAAGCAGTGGGCATAATGTCCCTTGACCTGTGTCTCCTTGCGTGGCCCAGAATATGCTTTGCCTCACCAGCAATGAGAAATAAAGCTTGGTTTTGCACAGGTTTAAGGACTCTCTGGAACAGCATGCTGATTTCAAGTCACACACCTCTCTCCGCACAACACAGGTCATGGGGTGTTGGTTTTTTTTTCCCAAGACCCATAAAAAGTATTCTCAAGAACAGGGAAATGACACAGGCCGTTTCCCCTACACAGCCTCTCTCAAGCTGCCGGCCTCAGAGGGGTGCATCTTATTTTGAGACTACAGCAAATGTGCTTCAACAGAAGGACTCATTTCCGGCATTGCGGTCTGAAAGCTGAGAAAAGCAAAACTGTACTGCAGGTCACTAAACCATAATTCAGAGAGCAGAGAAAGGATATCTTTGTCATCATAAGCTTATGCAGCCTCCTGGTGTTCCTGGTGCACAGCTCTGGAGCATAGGAAAATTAAGCCTTGCAGCTTGCAAGGCACTCAACAGTCACAGATGAAGACAGTCAGCTGTCTGGCAGGGAAAGCGAGGTCCTCATAGGTGTATAGCTACCCTGAGCTGTGATTCTGCACCTCAACCGGTGCCTGGATCCCACTCCTCAGCCACTGCAAATGGGTGGCCTGGGCAGCATAAGCCATGGCTCACTCCTGGCTTGGGGCTGAAGCTGCTCTCCCAGGGAAGCAAGAAAGCAGGAGGGATGCAGGAGGGGAGCACAGAAAACTGACAACTTTTAAATCTGGAGGGATCTGAAAATTATTTTATTAAATTTTCTGCCAGGAAAAGAGGTAACATTCTTCCCTTAAAAGTTCTGATTCCAAGGGACTCGCTCAACTCTCACTGAAAGAGCAGGTCTGGGACTTATGAGCAAGACTGTTTATCTCCTTTTGCATCCATTTCCCAGTGGAGACAAAATATAAAATGGAAATCTTTTCTTCCCTTATGAAATGCTGTGCCAGCATTGGCGTCCTGCGTGTGTTGGCTGGAAGGACCTCTGGAAGTCTCCAGGTGCAGGACTGCTGCCAGCACGAGATCAAGTTGACTGTAGCTGTGTCTAGCCACAAAGCCAAAGTCGGCTTCTCGTGTGCTTGTGCAGCACTTGGTGAACCAGGACCCTTTTCTCAGATGAAGTTCATGGTGAGTTCTGACCCACTGCACAGGGAGGTTTAGCTGGGGTGTTCACCTCCCTCTGCAGATATTGGGAAAGGAAAGCCAAATGAGGCATATACGACCAACATCCCTCCAGTCTGTCAGCTCGTACCTGTGACTATGTCACCTTTCAGAAAAATGCCATCCTGAGGACTGTGACAGTTCAGGACCTACCAGGTTTTGGATTTAGCTGCAAGGGTTTGCTAGGGCCCATTAACATAGAAGGGAGGGCAGGCAGGAGAGCATAGCTGAATGTACAATTTCTCTGTGCCGCCAGCACAAAAATAGCTGGCATCCTTGGATTTTATGGCTTTGCTTTGTTAAAGTCTAGATCAGACTTGTTTTCAAAACAACCTTCAACAGACATATAAATACACCTGTCATTGAAAACAAATACGCTTGGAATGACTAACTGATACTTCTGAGCAGTAATCCCTGCACCTTTGTAATAGCAGTTAAAAAAAGTGAGTTGGGATCATGGAGGGGAAACAACAGCATGCAAAACATTAGCTGTGTGCCTCACTCACTATTTTTTCAACTTTACACTATTGGATTACGTTTTTAAGCACTCTGGGGACAGAGACAGCAAAGAACAGCTTTCATTGGCAAAGGCAGGCAGTTTCTCACACACGGCTCTATTTTCCATGGCTCATCCAGCAAATTGTACACTAAGCCTAAAAAAACAGCAAAGAACAAACCCATCCAAGAGGGGCCATGTACAGTGGATTTCACATCCCCCTGCACTGGCAGTCTAGCACTGCTATGGGCATGTATTGGGAGGGGGTGGGAACTGCCCCACACCAGGCAGATACAAGCAGCAAGATCCTCTCTGCTGCCCAGGGAGTGAGGAGCAGCCTTACCATCAAGGCCACCTAGGACTATTTGCAGCCTGGAGGGACAGTCGGCTCTACTTGTCTTTAGCATTAACCAGAGCTTCAAGACTTTTGGCCTCGGTTAGAGTCCAAGCACGGGGATGGACTGCCACTGCCACCCTTTGTGTGTTTGAAGTTCAGTTGTCTCTCATGTCCTCCCTCACCGCTGGAGGGCTCTGCCGGGTACAGCATTTTTCCAAGCCTTAGTACATAATTAAAGCAGGTGAGACAGGCTATTAATTTCCCTACTAACGATATATTACTTTATGAAGTGTTGTTCTTTCACACATGATCCCACTCGTGAAATGCAGAGCTCACACTGACTTAATGCTTGCTAAGAGCAAGAAAGACTGCTGTTTTGCATCTGCAAACCTGCACATGCAAAGAAGCAGGTGGCCAAGAAGCAGTTCTGCATCATGCCTGGCCTGATCTGCAGTCCAACATCTCTGTGACACCGCAGGGAATCTTCAGAAATCTTGATGAGTGAAGGACTGTCAGTGGACTGCAGCTACGTGGGAAACCACCTGGGAAACATGAGTTCTGTACTGAAACTGAAAAACACTCAAACAAGGGTTATGGCGAAGGCACAGACCACAATTTTACGACAACACTGAAGAGCCAACTTGCAGAGTACATCTGCAGGTTAACTTACATCAGTGCTCTTGTCCTGATACACTTGCTGTGTCACTGAAGTGGCTGTTGTGTTTCAAGTGCTGCTTGCTATTTTGAGGGACAGGAAAAAAAAATCAAAACCAAATGCTTTCAGTTCTCAGAACTGCTAGCCATTCCTGGGTGAATATTGGTCCCAACCTTTTTGATCCTGCTTTTTTTTATCCCTCACATGCTCTCTCAGCTTTCCTGTACTTTCAGCCAGCACTGTACTCAGCTCAGCAGTAACTCCGTTTCCACCAAGCCTGTGTTTAGCTTCTGTCACAGGCCTGATGCCCAATATTCCTTCAGGCTCATCTACCTGATGAGTAGCAACGAGGGCAGTGAGGCTGCAAGCTCTCTCGGGGCTGCCCAGGTCGCGTCCCCGGTCACTCCTAACACCGGTAACACCCAGTCGGCTCCCCCTCGGGCCTGCTGGCTCCGGCCGCCCTCAGCCCGTCCCGGGGCCGCCGCTAGGGGGCGCAGGAACAACGGCGGCGAGCGGACGTCCCAATGCGCATGCCCGCCTCCGGCTTTCCCCTTCCCACCTCCACCCCTCCAGCCGCCTCCGTCACGTGACAGGCAGGAGGGGCGGTCCCCGCGGCGTGGCGCGGGCCGGAAGTGGCGGAGCGCGAAGTCGGAAGTGGCGGAGGTGGTGGTGGTGAAGTACT